>PVKE010003320.1:0-46528 GCA_004027555.1 Craseonycteris thonglongyai | reverse complement strand
CATCTTTTCATATGTATGGTGGCCATACATATGTTGTATTGGAATAAATGTCTATTGAAGTCTTCAGCACTAATTGGGTTTTTTTTTTGGTGTTAAGTTTTATGAGTTCCTTATATATTTTGGATATAACGATTATTGGATGTGTCAATTGACAAATATCTTTTCCCATTCAATAGGTGTCTTTTCATTTTGTTGGTGGTTTCCTTCGCTGTTCAAAAACTTTTTAGTTAGATATAGTTCTGTTTATTTTTTTTGTCATTGTTGCCCTTGTTTGAGGAGACATATCCAAAAAATATTGCTAAGAGGATTGTCAGAGTTTACTGCCTATGTTTTCTTCTAGGAGTTTCATGGCTTCATGTTTTACATTTAAGTCTTTAATCCATTTTGAGTTTATTTTTGTATATGATGTAATTGGTTCAGTTTCACTTTTTTGCATGTCTAGTTTTTCCAGCACCACTTGTTGAAGAGACTGTCTTTACCCTATTGTATATTCTTGCTTCCTTTGTCATAGATTAATTGACCACATAAGTGAAGATTGACTTCTGGGCTCTCTATTTTATTCCACTGATATTCATATCTGCTTTTAGGCTAGTACTATACTGTTTTGATTATTGTAGCTTTGTTTGAAATCAGGAAGCATGATACCTCCTACTTTATTCTTTCTCAAGTTTTCTTTGGATATTTGGGGTCTTTTGTAGTTTCCATATAAATTTTAGGATTAGTTTTAGTTTTGAGAAGAGTTCCATTGGTATTTTAACAGGTATCACATTTTAACAATATTAATCCTTCCAATCCATGAGCATGGTATAGCCTTTTATTTATTTGCTTCCTCTTCATTTTCTTTCTTCAGTGTCCTAATATTTTTCAGAGTATGAATCTTTCATCTCTTTGATTAAATTTATTCTGAGGTATTTTATTATTTTTGATGCAGTTATAAATGGGATTGTTTCCTTAATTTCTCCTTTTGATCATTTGTTATTGGTTTATAGACCACAACAGATTTCTGTATATTGATTTTGCATCATGTAACTTCTCTGAATTTACTCTAATAGTTTTTGGTTGGGTGGAGTCTTTAGGGTTTTTATATATGCTATCATGGCATCTGCAAATAATGACAGTGTTACTTCTTTCTTTTTAATTTTGATGCCTTTTATTTCTTTATCTTGTCTGATTGCTGTGGCTAGGACTTCTAATACTGCATTGAATAGAAGTGGTGAGAAGAGTCACCCTTGCCTTGTTCCTGACCCTAGAGGAAAAGCTTTTAGCTTTTCAACATTGAGTATGATTATAGCTGTGGGTTTTTCATATATAGCTTTTATTATATTGAGGTATGTTTATTCTGTACCCACTTGTTGAAAGTTTTTATCACAAAGGGATGTTGAATTTTGTCAAATGCTTTTTGTGTGTCTATCGACATGATCATATGATTTTTATCCTTCATTTTGTTAATGTGATGTATCACGTTGATTGATTACAGATATTGTACCACCCTTGCATGCCTGGAGTAAATCCCATTTGGTCATGGTGTGTAATCCTTTTACTGTATTGTTGAATCTGGTTTGCTCATATTTTGTTGAGAACTTTTTTTTTTTAAGATTTATTTTTATTGTTTTTTGACAGAGAGAGAGACAGACAGAGAGAGACAGAGAGAAGTGGGGAGGGCCCAGAGCAGTCTCCATAGTTGACAGCATTAGTTTTCCATATAGTTTCACTCCACAGATGGGCGCGGGGCTGCGCAGGTCAGGAACTGGGTTGGGAGCCTCCCGCATAGGCCCCGGCAAGAACTGAACTGGGGCGCACCCCAGCTCAGCATATGGGTCCACCTAGGCTGGAGCCGGGATTCGATCCTCAGTCCCGGGGCTGCAAAGTGAGCACTTAACCCGCTGAGTCATCCCAGCTTCCCCATGTTGAGAACTTTTGCATCTATGTTCATCAAGGATATTGGCCTGTAATTTTTTTTTCTTCTCTTGTAATGTCTTTGTGTGGTTTTAATTGGTAATGCTAGCTTTGTAGAATATGTTTGGAAGTGTTCTTTAATTTTTTTTTTAAATAGTTTAAGAAAGATAGGTAGTAATTCTTCTTTAAATGTTTGGTAGAATTCACCTGTAAAGCCCTCTGGCCCTGGACTTTATATGTTGGGAGTTTTTTAATTTCATTGCTAGTAATTGGTATGTTTAGATTTTCTGTCTCTTCCTAGATTAGTCTTATAAGGCTATATCCTTCTAGAAATTTACTAATTTCTTCTAGATTGTCAAATTTGTTGGCATCTGTTTCTAGTACTCTAATGATTCTTCATGGTATTGGTTGTAACTTCTCTTTTATTATTTTATTTATTTGGGCTCTCTTTTTGTTTTTTAAAGATTTATTCTTTTTATTGTTTTTGACAGAGAGAGAGAGATACAGAGACAGAAAGAAGGGGGAGGGCCCAGAACAGTCTCCACAGTTGCACATCATTGGTTTTTCCACATAGTTTCATTCCACAGGTGGGTGCAGGGCAGCACAGGGCGGGAACTGGGCCGGGGTATCAGCCCAGTGAGAACTGAACTGGGGCTACTCCCCAGTTTAGCATATGGGTCCGCACGGGCTGGGGCCGGGATTCTAATCCTCGGTCTCCGGGGCTGCAAAGTGAGCACTTAACCCACTGAGCCATCCTGGTTTCCCCTGGACTTTTTTTTTTTGTTGATGAGTTTAGCTAAGGCTTTTTCAATTTTGTTTCTCTTTTCAAAAAACCAGCTCTTAGTTTAATTGACCTTTTCTTTTCTTTTTTTTTTAAATTGCTATTTCATTAACTTATACTCTGATCTAAATTATTTTCTTCTGTTTTCTTTGGGTTTTTCCCCTTCTTTTTCTAGTTAATTTAGGTATACAGTTAGATTATTAGAAAATTTCTTGTTTTTTGAGATAAGCCTAATATAGCTATTAACTTTCTTCTTAGAACTGCTTTTGCTTCATCTCATCAAATTGGAAAATTTGTGTTTTCATTTTGATTTGTCTCAAGGTTGTTTTTGATTTCCTATATGATTTCCTCTGATCCATTGGTTGTTTAGTAGCATGTTGTTTAGTCTCCACATCTTCGTGAGGTTTCCAGTTTTCTTCCTATAGTTCATTTCTAGTTTCTTGTCATTGTGGTCAGAAAAAATACTTGATATGATTTTGATCTTTTTGAAGTTATTGAGGCTTGTTTTGTGGCCTAAGTGATCTGTTTCATTTTATTTTTTTACTCTTATTTCTTGGTGTCCAGGGCTAGAGGCTTGGTGTGTGGGCTATACCTGTCTTTCTGAAATAAAAGTCTAGCTTCCAAGTTCTGGTGCACAGTTGAACTGGACTCTGGCTAGTGGGAGCCTGAGCTGCCAAAGACATGGTGTCTCGGAGAAGGCATGTTGTGAGGAAGTATAGCTTTATGTCCAGGGAGCCTAAGGAGTCTGGGGAACTGGGCCAGAGAGTGGGTAGCTTGATTTAGAAGGCCAAAAGAATGATGTCTGGTTGACACTTATGTCTGGCCTAGAACCCTATGCCTGAGGATCCTGAACGTGTGGGTCAGATCATGGGCAGTGGAACTCTTAGGGCTAAGTCTGGACCAGAGTCCTGGTCTCTAGGCGTCTGGTGCCTTGGCTTTGAGGGTGGGCACTGGGGTGTGGGTAAGGATCTGGAGTTCACAGTAGAGTGGTGCTAGGCTCAGGCTCTGAGGGCAGGTCTCTCTGTTCCCCATTACCTGGCCCTGGCAGGATGAAGAGGACCTGCCCTATGAGGAAGAAATCATGCGAAACCAGTTCTCCGTCAAATGCTGGCTCCGCTACATCGAGTTCAAGCAGGGGGCCCCGAAACCCAGGCTCAATCAGCTGTATGAGCGGGCACTGAAGCTGCTGCCCTGCAGGTGGGAATGGCTCCGGTGGTTGCTGTGTGTTCTATCACTGAGGATGCACCCTCTGATGGGTCACTGAGTATATAACCTCTGGTGCACCCTGCCTGATATGCTGGCCTGCTCCCTCATTGCTGAGACTAGTCACCTCTCCCCAGGTCTCTCCCCCCAGCAGTTGCCTCAGGGTGAAGAATTCTGGGACTCTATAAAGCTGACCAGTCACTGTCTGTCTTCTCCCTCCATTCCCCAGCTACAAACTCTGGTACCGCTACCTGAAGGCACGCCGGGCACAGGTGAAGCATCGCTGTGTGACTGACCCTGCCTACGAAGATGTCAACAACTGCCATGAGAGGGCCTTTGTGTTCATGCACAAGGTTGGGGGGAAGCTGGGCCAGGGGTTGTGGGGAAGTGGGGCTCAGAGTCCGTGGAGGTGGGCGAAGCAGTGGGGTTGGAGTCATGTTACCTCTGTGCACTTGAGTTGAGCTAGACGTGGTCCTTGAGGGAAAGGGTTCTTGTCCTGCTTCATTCTTGGCTTGGAGGTAGGACATCTGCCGTGGTACTGGCAGCTCAGTCCCTGCCTTTCCTCATGTCTCCAGATGCCACGTCTGTGGCTGGATTATTGCCAGTTCCTGATGGACCAGGGCCGCGTCACTCACACTCGCCGCACTTTCGACCGCGCCCTCCGGGCACTGCCAATCACACAGCACTCTCGTATTTGGCCCTTGTACCTGCGCTTCCTGCGCTCACATCCACTGCCAGAGACAGCTGTGCGGGGCTACCGGCGCTTCCTCAAGGTGAGCCCACTGGGAAGTGCGGCAACGCCAGGCTCAGGCAGGCGGACCTGTTCCCCAGGTCAGGAGTTCCCAAAACTGGCTCGTTGTGACACTAGCCCCATGCAGGATGTCACCTAACAGACAGGATGTGGGGAAAAGGTCCCTTGAGACAAATAGGCTTTTGTTTGCAATTTATTTGTTTATTCTCCAAATAGTTGCTAGCGTCATGTCCTGGGGACAGTGTGACTAAGGCAGTCCCTGCCTGCAGGGAGCTTTCAGTCTAACTGGGTACACAGATGCACAATTGCTGAGCATGGTGTAAACCAGAGTAAAACTACAACATAGGAGGCAAGCACTGGGAGACAAATGGCTATAGGAGTGTTGTGTAGCAGGCAGGGTGCAGAGTAAGGTACTAACAGGGTTATTGTGTGGTTTTCTCAGACATGTGATGTCTGTTATTGTGAAATGGTTAGCATAGTGCTGTTGGGGTAGGGGGCTTTTGATCAAGTCAGGGCCTGGCTTGTGTAAGGCTGGACCAGTGGTATCTAAGCCAGACCAGGCAGGGCTGAGACTGGACCAGTAGGGCCCAGGCTGGAGCAGTCAGTACTGAGGCTGGACCATTGTGACTCAGACTGGACCGATGGGACCAAGGACCCATGGTGCTGAGTCTGGCCCAGGTGGCCCAGGCTGGACAGGTGTGGTTAAGGCTGGGATGACAGGGCTGGCTCTTGGCCAGGACAGTGATGGTAGGCTAGTGGGTGGCCCGGTGCCACTGAGTGGGGAGGAGGGCACAGCAATGTGACCCTGTGACCTCACTGACTGCTGGTGTGGCTGGTTGGTGCCCAGCTGAGTCCTGAGAGTGCAGAGGAGTATATCGAGTACCTCAAGTCGAGTGACCGGCTAGATGAGGCTGCACAGCGCCTGGCCACCGTGGTGAATGACGAGCGCTTTGTGTCCAAGGCCGGCAAGTCCAACTACCAGGTGGGTCTGTGGGGAGACGGGCCGGGTGGGAGGGTTCAGCCTCTCAGGTGCCAAGGCTGAGACCCCTTTCTGGGCCCTGCAGCTGTGGCACGAGCTCTGCGACCTCATCTCCCAGAACCCAGACAAGGTGCAGTCACTCAACGTGGACGCCATCATCCGTGGGGGCCTCACCCGCTTCACCGACCAGCTGGGCAAGCTCTGGTGCTCGCTGGCCGACTACTACATCCGCAGTGGCCACTTTGAGAAGGTGTGTGGGCACACCAGGTGTGGGGCAGGGTCTCTTGCCCAATGCACGGCACTGGGGGACACACGTGGACATGTGCATGAGCAGGACACACCTGCACATGTGCCGGTGTGCACACATGCACATGCTTATCTTCCTGAAGGTCTGCTGGTGAGCACAGCCACCTTGGGGTCAGTGACACCTGGGTTCTCCATGGCTGTTGGCCTGGGTGTCCTCATTTGAAAGATTGTGAGGCTTGGGTGCCAAGCAGGTGCCTGACGTGAGGGTCACTCTCGAGGTGTTGGTGTTGTTAACCTAAAGATAAAAGGCCACAGTGAGAGGCAGCAAGCATTTATTCGAGGCCCAAGAGAGTAGCTATTTGGGAAGCACTGATTTGGCAAAAACCCAAATAGTGTTCTGATTAGGAGTTGAAGGCAAGGAGTATTTATGAGGAAGGGAGGGGAACAGCGACATGAATAAAAGGAAGGAATTCCTCTAGGTGCAGATAAGCTAACAGGGGTGCTAATTCTAAGCAGTGTATTTAATTTTCAGTCCAATAGTTATAATAGCTGCTTTTTTATTTTTGCAAACAGTGGTTTAGGATACAAAGTTGCTTTAGGCCCAGTCCGTATCCTGCTTTTATAAGCCAGAGATTAGGGGAGCGAGACAGGCAAGGCTGTTCCTCTGGGATGGTAGCTCCAACTGCATTTGTTATTTTTTGCAATGTTACTGTCAGTGTCCATGTGATCTTGCTGTCATCCTTGGGCGGTGGAGTGGCATGCTCGGGGGACAAGGAGTGGGTGGGCTCAGAGGTCCCCAGAGGGGCTGGTTTGGGCTTTTGGGGCCTTGGGGAAGATGGGAGCAGAGGGGCATGGGGCTGAGTGGGAAGACTTTTTTTTTTTTTTATGATAAGAACACGTTTTATTAGAAGAGTTATACATACCATATAAATATATGTGTCCAAACTACAGGTTGGGGGAATATTGCAGGAAAGCTCTTATTGCTGTGGGAGAACCTGGAGTGGGAGGAAGGGCTGGGAAAGGGGGGCACCTGGGTCCACTTGTCCCCCAATCCCTCACAGAAGGCACAAATGCATTCTTTCTTTCCATGTGAGGACACTCAGGGGTGGTGACAGGCAGGGGTAGGAGACAGAGTACAGAAAACCTCAAAAATACAAAAGAAACCTCCAAATGCAACATCTAATGGTATGGAGAAGGCTGGAGTGGGGTGCAGAGGGCAATGGGGTGGGGGGCAATAAGAGGAGCCAATGAAGCTCAGGACCGACCTGAAGAGACCATGCTGTCCATACTGCTGCCTCAACGCAGGCCCCAGGGGACATTCAGGGACATAAACATAGATCCCAAGTAAGAGAGAATAGGGTGCCCCAGGGATTGGCTTTGGGGCATCAGAGTATGTGTGAGTGTAGGCTGAGGAGAGGCTGGCTGTGTCCAGCTGCGTGGAGCCACCAGGCAGACATGAGGCATGGCCAGGTATCCATTTTACAGAGACTGCTTAGGCTTCTGCTTCAGGTGAATGCACAGGCCAAGGCTGGTGGCAGGAGGCGAGCCAGTAGCCACCTGGAGACAGGAGCAAGAGCAACCAGGGCTGGAGAGATGGGCCCCAAGCTTGGGGGAGTGGGATGACTGGAAGAATGGGAACTGGAGAAGGGGGTCAGGTGGGTAGGGGTACTTCATAGCTGTAATTGAGCCCTCTGTGGCCCTGCTGAGTTTAAGGTCCCTGCAGTGTAGACATGGGTACCAGGCACTTAACATGTCTCCCTCAAGCCTTGTGGAGACTGTCCATGAAGGGCTGTCATTCTCAGTTTATTGAGGAGGGGCTGAGGTCCCCAGATCTCTCTAGCAGGGCAGGGGAGGGCTCCAGTCCTGGCTGTGCTGATCACCACTGCTCAGAACCTGCTGGAGCTGAGTAGGCCCCTGGGAAGGCCCTGCGGGGGTCCCAACTGGGTAGTGGTGCTAAAGGCAGTGCTGTCGCATCCCATATCCATGTGGGGGCCACACATGCCTCTTCCCTGCCAGCACTTCCCTCTCGTCCCTCCCCATACCCACAGGCTCGAGATGTGTATGAGGAGGCCATCCGGACTGTGATGACCGTGCGGGACTTCACCCAGGTGTTCGACAGCTATGCCCAATTTGAGGAGAGCATGATTGCAGCTAAGATGGAGACTGCCTCAGAGCTGGGGCGGGAGGAGGAGGGTGAGCTGCTGGGATTAGATACCCCATTAGATATGCTTAGCCCTAAACCTGGGCTGCGGGGAGAAGCAGGCTGGGGTAGCTCGCAGGGCTCAGAGCGTCCCGAGTGTCTGGGAGGGAGGTGTGTGTCTGGGTCAGTCAGGCCAGCAGAGAGGGAGGTGGGTGGACAGTGTGAGGGTATCTTGGAGACTAGCCAGGACTGGGGATACCTTTCAGGCTTGCAGTGGGGAGGGATAGGTAGACTATAGAGGTGGCAGGGAAGGGGGACTGTGGGTGAGTCTGGGGTCAGGGTGGCCCTGGGGCAGCTCAGTCCAGGTCCAGCAGGGAAGGAGTGCAGGATGGACAGTGGGGTTGAATTTGGAAGGCCCAGGGCACTTGGCTGAGGGCTGGAGTGAGAGGGGCTGGGGGACGAAGGTAGCTGTGTGCTTAGGTCCTCCCCCGACTGCCCTGGCCCTCACAGATGACGTGGACCTGGAGTTGCGCCTGGCCCGCTTCGAGCAGCTCATTGGCCGGCGGCCCCTGCTCCTCAATAGCGTTCTCCTGCGCCAGAACCCTCACCACGTGCACGAGTGGCACAAGCGCGTGGCCCTGCACCAGGGCCGCCCCCGGGAGGTGCGTGCTGGTCCCACCCCCAGCCCACCCCTGCCTGCCTCAGCCCAGCTGTCACCTGACCCATCCTGCCTGCCCAGGTCATCAACACATACACGGAAGCCGTGCAGACAGTGGACCCCTTCAAGGCTACGGGCAAGCCCCACACACTGTGGGTTTCATTTGCCAAGTTTTATGAGGACAATGGGCAGCTGGACGATGTGAGTGTGTGTGCACGAGTTGTATGTTTGTGAGTATAGACGTGTCCTTGTTCAGAGGACTCGGGTGGGCGGGCGGGCTGGGCCTCATCCTGGCCTCTGCCTGCCCTGGCAGGCCCGCACCATCCTAGAGAAGGCCACCAAGGTGAGCTTCAAGCAGGTGGATGAGCTGGCCAGCGTGTGGTGCGAGTGTGGTGAGCTGGAGCTCCGGCACGAGAACTACGACCAGGCCTTGCGGCTGCTGCGGGTAAACACCACGTGGGCTGTGGGGAGGGGCCACACACAGGCCCAACCTGGGGTACACCCATCTGAGCTCCTCTGCTCTGCTGTCACCCCGCAGAAGGCGACAGCCCTGCCTGCCCGCCGGGCTGAGTACTTCGATGGCTCGGAGCCCGTGCAGAACCGCGTGTACAAGTCTCTGAAAGTGTGGTCCATGCTCGCTGACCTGGAGGAGAGCCTTGGCACCTTTCAGGTGAGCTGCTGGGACCCAATGGGTTGTGGGAGTGGATGTGGCTGCAGCCTCAGCCCCAGGGCGCACTGTGACCTGCCCTGCCCCACAGTCCACCAAGGCCGTGTATGACCGCATCCTGGACCTGCGCATCGCCACCCCCCAGATTGTCATCAACTACGCCATGTTCCTGGAGGAGCACAAGTACTTTGAGGAGAGCTTCAAGGTGAGGGGAGCCAGGCAGGAGGTCGCAGGCAGTGGCGCCCCCTCCCTGGTGCCTTGGGCACCATGCTTGTCTGCTTGGGTTGCCATAGCAAAGTGCCACTGGCTGGGCAGCTTACGCAATCAAGAGTGTGTTCTCAGTGCTGGAGGCTGCAAGTCCGAGGTCAAGGTGTGGGCAGGGCTGGTTCCCTTAGAGGCCTCTCTCCTTGGCTTGAAGATGCCATCTTCTCCCTGTGGCCTACAGTTATCTATGTACATTTCTGGTGTCTCTTCGGGTGTTCAGATGTCATCTTTTAGGGACACCATCATGTTGGATTAGGGTCCACTCTGATCTCATTTTAGCTTTGTTCTGTAAATACCTTATCTCCCAAATACGGTCACATTCTAAGATGCTGGGGTTAGGGCCTCAAAATGAATTTTGGGGGACAGTTCAGTGCATGCCAGGTACAGAGTCCTTCGTGTGTGTGTGTGTGTGTGCAGTGTCCTGGCAGACAAAGCGCCAGGAGGTCTCACCCTGCAGGCTCACACACAGTTCCCATCTTGGGGCAGGCATACGAGCGTGGCATTTCGCTGTTCAAGTGGCCCAATGTGTCTGACATTTGGAGCACCTACCTGACCAAATTCATTGCCCGCTATGGGGGCCGCAAGCTGGAGCGGGCGCGGGACCTCTTTGAGCAAGCGCTGGATGGCTGCCCCGCTAAATACGCAAAGAGTGAGAAGGGCCCGTGGCTCGGTGCAGGGTGGTGGGATGGGGAGGGTCGTTTGTGGGCCTGACCCCCTTTTGTCCTGTGAAGCCCTGTACCTGCTGTACGCACAGCTCGAGGAGGAATGGGGCCTGGCCCGGCATGCCATGGCTGTGTATGAGCGTGCCACCCGGGCTGTGGAGCCCGCCCAGCAGTACGACATGTTCAACATCTATATCAAGCGGGCGGCTGAGATCTACGGAGTCACCCACACCAGGGGCATCTACCAGAAGGCCATCGAGGTACCTGTTGCAGGGGGCAGGGGCAGCACCTGAAGGTCCCAAAGAGGGTAGGAGGAGTCCTGCAGGCTAGAGACCTGAGCTTGCCTGCAACTGGGGCTGCGAGGGAGCGTTCTAGCTCCCCTCCCACCTCCCACCCTGTTTATGACCCTGCCATGGCCCAGGTGCTGTCAGATGAGCACGCCCGAGAGATGTGCCTGCGGTTTGCTGATATGGAGTGCAAGCTGGGGGAGATCGACCGGGCCCGGGCCATCTACAGCTTCTGTTCCCAGATCTGTGACCCCCGGGTACGAGTGCCTCCGGGCAGGTGGGCAGGTGGTGAGAGGCTGCAGCGGAGTAGGCCAGCTCATGCACAGACACCTGTGCGCTCCACAGACGACAGGAGCCTTCTGGCAAACGTGGAAGGACTTTGAGGTTCGGCATGGCAACGAGGACACTATCCGGGAGATGCTGCGCATCCGCCGAAGCGTGCAGGCCACCTACAACACGCAGGTCAACTTCATGGCCTCGCAGATGCTCAAGGTGTCAGGCAGCGCCACTGGCACTGGTGAGCAGCCCTGGCCACCCCTCACCCCACCAGGGCAACACGGTCCCCAGGCTTGGTGCCTGTGGGTTTGCCTCTGCCCCTGCCCAGCCTTGACCTCCTGGGTCTGGGAGTATTGGGGTCCAGCTCTGCCACCCCCATCTGAGACTGCAAACTCACCGAGGGCTGGGGCCTGGGGACAGGTAGGAGGCATCCCGCAGCGGGTGTGGCTGCGGGTGTCTGATCCCCCTCTCCCATCAGTGTCCGACCTTGCCCCTGGGCAGAGTGGCATGGATGACATGAAGCTGCTGGAGCAGCGGGCAGAGCAGCTGGCGGCTGAGGCCGAGCGGGACCAGCCCTCGCGTGCCCAAAACAAGATCCTGTTTGTGAGGTGAGGACGGGGCTGGAGGTTGGGAGTAGGCCAGCCAGCGCCTCACGGGGAGGTCCTGGGCAGCTGGAGAGGTGGGCGGGCCCCCCTGAGGACTGGTGGCCCTGCCTCAGGAGTGATGCATCCCGGGAGGAGCTGGCGGAGCTGGCGCAGCAGGCCAACCCGGAGGAGATTGAGCTGGACGAGGATGAGGACGAGATGGACCTGGAGCCCAACGGTGAGGGGCTGGCCAGCCCATGGGGAGGGGGGGGAGGCAGGGGCGGCACCCCTTCTGGGAAACTAGTGACACGTCCTCCCCGCCTCCCCCACAGAGGTGCGGCTGGAGCAGCAGAGCGTGCCGGCTGCCGTGTTCGGGAGCCTGAAGGAAGACTGATGCCCCCCAACTCACCCCCCTTCCCCCCCTTTGCAATGAATCCTGTGTTTGTAGGACATGGTCTGAGCCTCCTTCCTGCCCACCTCTCCTGCTTCCAGGTGCCCAAAGGGACTGCCAGCTTATTCTCTCTGGTCCTGGGCCCAGCACCCTGCACCCCACATCCAGCAGATTGGCTGGTGTGGGAGGTAGGGCAGCTGGGCTCGGCCAGGGTACACACCCATCCTCACCCCAGAGCTAGTTCTGGACTCAAGAGACCAGTCTCTGCTGCATGACCGCCCTGCCCCCACTGCCTCCTAGGGCCTGTCTGTCCCTTCTGCACCTCGCCAGTCGGCAGGGGGAGTCCCAGCCTCCCCTCAGGAGGGCTGGCCAGTGAGCTTGGGAGGCAGGCAGTCCTGGTCCTGGGACTTCTGGACAGTGGCCAAGAGCCCAACCTCTGGGAAACCATTAGTGGGCTCTAAGCCATTAAGGGATTTGAAGCATTCGGGTATAATCAGATTTGTGCCCTGAGTGGGCCATGGAGGCTGTTGCAGGGGGTTGGCTTGTGACAGGGGTCAGCTAAGGATGTAGTGAGGTGTAGGCTGTTGGCTTGGACTGGGGGTGGTCATGGGGACAGAAGTGAGAGAGGAGCTTCCGGAGGCACGCTGCTGTATCGGATGGCGTCAGGGAGGCTGGCCTCTCACCTGGCTTGCCAGGCCTGCAGGGAGACCAGCTCCACCTGGCTTGAGCTTGTGGTGTAGGGCCTACATCTGAGATGTCCAGTGGCTGTGCCAGGAGGCAACTGGACCCTCAAATGTGCGGCTCAGAGGAGAGCATGGGAATCCCTGCCCCAGGGGCTGTAACCAAGCCTAGAAAAGTAGGCAGATGGCTGGAGGAGACGATCGAGTTTAGCAGTTGGCTGCCAACCAAGTGCTGGGTGAGGGCCTAGCAGCCATGCTGAGGAAAATGGTGTGAGTGGGGGTGGCTGTGGGTGAGGAGGGCTAGTCAAAAGCCTTCTGTACCCAAGAGGTCAGTAAAACAGCTAGGAGATAGCCCCGGGGGAATTGGCAGGGAAGTCAGGACTAGCAGGAGGCTGGAGACAAGCCTGGAGCAGCTTCAGGAGTGAACAGGGGACAGGAACACCCTCAGGTAGAGATCACCCGGGGCCCCAGCCAGCCTTGGGGAGATGCCTGTGCTCAAGGTCTCTTTAAATTATTTTATTCAAGAAGGTAGGGAGGACAGACAGGGGACTGAACTGAGCCCTGAGTCCCTGAACCTCCCAGCTCAGCCCCCACAGCAGGACGAAACAAAAGTGAGGGGTGGGAACTCCAGCCCCCACAGTCAAGGCTGGGGACAGGCAGGACCCAGGAATACCCATGGAATGTCCTCCAAGAGGGCAGCGGCCAAGCACCACCTGGCGCGGGGCTACTTGGGGGTGCTGCCCCCCTTCTTGGGGGTGGTGGGCTTCTTGCTCTGCCAGAGGTGTCCCTGGATGGTGAAGGCGTCCACGCTCATGGACATGGTCTTGGCGGGGATCTGGGTGAAGCGCTTGCGGTCCGAGTTGTACTTGTAGATGCCCTCAACCATGGCGGGTGTGACTGTGCGGGGGCCATAGCCCGCCAGCCTGGACAGCTCCTCTGTCTCCCCGGACAGCGTGTACAGGGCCCGGAACTGACAGCTTGAGTCCCGGAAAAGGATCAGGAAGTGGTTGGCCTTGCTCTTCTCAATTTCCTGGTGGGCAGAGGAGGCAGTCAGCCAGCCCAGCAGGGCCCCGGGGCCTGCCCCCAGCCCCCAGCCCCCAGCCCAGGCTCACCTCGAGAATTCGGTTCTTGTGTGGCTCGTTCACCTTGCCCGCCAGGCAGCAGTGTGACAGGGCATTGTGGATGATGTACTTGTTGGACTTGGCGCTGGGCTCCTTGTACAGCCGAGGACCTAGGGGGCAAGGTGGTCAGCAGGGATGACGGGACAGGTAGGGCCCAGCACTTGCCACTAGAAGTCCCACTCACCTGTGTACTCGGGCACTGATGCTGGGGAGGAGGCATTGCTGCCATTCTCCCAGTCACGGTCACGGCTACTAGGCAGGCGGCTCGGGGACATGAGGCCAGATGGGGATGGAGCTCTATAGGGAGGGACGGGATGTGGTCAGTGGTGGGTAAAGCCACCCAGTAGGTGGTGGGACCAGGGAAAGGACAGCCAGAACCTCCTGAAGAGCAGGACACGTACAGGCCCCGCATATATACTCCCAGGTGCATGCAGTGCCCTCTGCGCTCCTGGCCTCAGTCACACTGAACACAGGTGCGAGGCACATCCATACGTCCTGTCCACAATCCCTGTGCTTCCAGCCCTTTAGTGGCAGAAGCATGTACTCTACACGTGCAGGCTCACACACGTGCACACACACAGGTCGAGGCCACTTGTCCAAGCTAAACTCACCGAGACATGGGCCTCTTCATGCCAAGGTTATTGGGGGCCTCGTTGGCTACAGTTGACAGGGACAGGGTAGACTGGGAGTAGACCTTGCTGAGCCGAGAACCTGGGGCAGAGAGTATGAGGTCAGGCCCCACTTGAAGCCTCTCCTTACTTTCAGAAATGGGCAGTGGGCCTTGCCTGGCAGACTGTGGAGGGAATATGGGATCAGCCCTGCCCAAGACCCTCACCCTGTGCAGCCCCAGTAGAAATCTCATTCCCCAATGTCCCCAAGGGGGCTTCCTCCATAACGTCACAGAGAAAGCAGGCTCAGCTCTGCCCCACATCCCACAAGTCTTCACCCAGAAGGCAGGGCCCCCACATCAGAGACCCTTGAAACCTAATACAGCACCCCCTGCACCCCTGCAATAGATCCTTCCCCGTCCCACAGGGGCCCCATTAAGTCCTGGAAAGGAGAGTTGGGCAGGCCACACCCCACAGGGTCCTCACCCAGCAGGCCACGGGCTGGGCTTCGTGCCAGGGCCGAGTCGTCACAGCAACCAGAGCGTGGCCGGGGGGCCCTCCGTCCACCCCGGCCTGGCCCCCCGGCCCCCGAGGCCCGCGGCCGCAGCACCTTGTCCAGGTCATCCATCAGCTTCAGCTGGGCCCGGCGCTCATACTCAAGCCGTGTGAACTCCCCACGCCGGGGGCCCACCTCCTCTTCTGGGGCTCGGGCAGTGGGGGCTGGGCTGGCTGTGGGGGCCAAGGGGCTGGGCACCACCTCCTCCTGGGCCAGCCTGCAGATGGAGTGAATGGAGCAGCCTGGTCACGGGCTCACTGGTGGCAGAGGTCCCTGGGGCCAGGCCCAGCCTTACCGCACAGCCTCCTCCCTCTGTTCCTTCTCGGCCTCCTGCCACTGCTTTCGCCGCCGAGCCTCTTCCACCCGCCGCTGCTGCCGTTCCAGCAGGCTGGCCCGCTTTTGGGCCATCTCGTCCTCAGGCTTGTCTTCATCCTGGGGGAAGGCACTGAGTCCTGCTGGCTGTTCCTCCCCTGGCACCCCAGCCTGCCAGCCAGTCATCTGTCCTTTCAATATTGTAGTTGTTCTAAAGGCACTGAGTTGGCACCCACTTCATGCACAGCCCCATGGGCCTAGGGCACAAGGACAGGGCTGACCTGGGTGCTGCTCCCACAAGTACTTAACCCGGCAGGGAAGACAATCTGGTATCACACCTACAGAGGCAGCTACCAGGCCACACCAGGGGGAAGGACCTGTCTGTCCTAGCCTGGAGGCACCAGGCGACTTCCTGGAGGAAGTAGCCCAGAAAACAAGGAAGGCAACCAGGGAGGGGTGAGGAGAGCACTCCAAGCTGCTCAGCAGAAAATGGTCAAGGCTTTGGGAGTGGGGGGCAGGACAGACCAGTGAGGATATGACTGCAGGTGTCCGGATGAAAGATGGTGGCTCAGGCCGGGGGTGCCATGAGGATGAAGAGTGACCAGACATGGGACAGGGTCAGGAGAGGGAACTGGCAAAGCCATTGGGAGAAGGGAGGAGTGAGTGTGAAGGAGAGAGAAGGAGGGGGAAAGAGATGCCATGGAAGACCCTCGCCCTATTTGTCCATCTGCCCCCCCCACCCTGGTATTCATCTGCACATCCCCATCTACCTACCACCTATCCACCCCCACACACTCCTTGCCTGTGCCCACCTACCAGCTCCATCTATTTTCCCATCCACTGGAATGCCCTAGCCAGCCAACCACACATCCACCTGCCCACCCACTGCCTGAGCCCCTGGCCGGTCCCTGTCCAAACCCCCACCGCGTAAGCTGACTCACCTTATAGAAGAAGCCCAGCCCAGTGCGGGGCTCTCCCTCTGAAGATGCCTCTTCCTCTAAAGAATCTTCAGCACCAGGGGGGCTCCCATCGCCCTCGTCCTCAGCCGAGGGCTCTTCCAAGCTGCCCAGTGGGATCTCAATGAGGCCTGGCCTGGCCGAGGGCTCCTCGGGAGGCGTCCCCTCGGCCAGGAGGATGGAGGAGCGCGTCTGCACAGGCACCTGGCTCGGTGAGAACTTCCGCAGGTGGGGGAGGCTGTCTACATCATGCGGAGGTGTCAGCACCCTTGTCAGAGGCGCCAGCCGCAGCTCTGCTGGCCGCGTGTGCTTCGGACTGCGGGGTGTCGGGCTGGGACCAGGCCCTGGGCTGCGCCGGGCAGCTGGAGCCCGCCGTGCAGGGCTAGGGGATGCGGCTTTGGGGCCCATCGTGGGGCCAGGGATGACCCAAGCAGCAGGAGGTGGGGCAGCGGGGGGCGGGGCGGGGCCTGGTGCCTCCGGGGGTGTCAGGAGCCGCTGCTGCTGGTCTGTGAGCCTCTGCATGTCTCGTTGCAATGAGTTCAGCGCAGCACTCAGCTTGCTGACTGCCCGGTTATAGTCCCCCAGCCCCTCGGGAGGCAGTAGGCCCAGTTCTGGTGAGAAGGTCACGGCCTTGGCCCGTGGGGACGGCTCACCCTGGCCCTCACCAGCTGGCCGCTCCCCACCGGGGGTGGAACCTGGCTCCACCTCTGCCTCAGCCTCGGCCTGGGCCTCCCCTCCAGCTTCCCGTGGCTGCACCTGCAGGAAAGCGCTCTTGCCCAGTCGCTGGCGGTGCTTGGCAAAGATGGCCTCGATCCGACGCTTCTGAGCCTCGATGGCCCGCCGTTTCTCCTCCAGCCGGGCCCCGAGCTCACTCATCTCTGAGTTCAGGGCCTCTGGTGCTGCAGGGGTGGCCACTGGGGACCCCGCTCCAGCCTCTGCCTCGGCCTTTACCAGCTGCTTCTTGCGTTCAGCAAAGCTGGTCATCTTTACTTCAGAGTTGCTGGCAGCTGGGGACGAAGCCACTGCCTTCGGCGAGCCCTCAGACAGAGCTGGGGGTTTCAGTACCTCCCCTGCCTGGCAGGGAGGTTTCAAAGGGCCCTCAGGGTGGGGCAAGTAGGCAGGTACCTTGTTGGTGGGGGGGTAGGAGGAGGCCAGCATTGGTTTGGAGGGCCCTTCAGGGGAGTGGAGGTAGAAGCTGCCGTCAGCAGCCCCATCTGGGAGCAGCCGGGGCTCGGCGCTGTGGATGATCTGCAGGGCCTCCTCGATGGTAGGCAGGTCGCCAGGTTCCACAGGTGGCTGGGTGGGGGTCCGGGCTGGCATGGGGCGTGGGGGGCCCAGGCTGTCTGAGCTGACGGAGCGGAGTAGGACGGGGTCTCCCATGACGACATCCACGTCGCTGTCCAGGCCAAAGGGGGTGCTGAACGACACAGCCTGGGAAAGGGGACGGCTGGGCGGCCAAAGGGAGGGGTTAGCCCCTGGCCCTGCCCCAGCCCTGCCCTGGCCCTGCCCCGGCCCTGCCCTCTCCACTGCCTGGGGCCCTCGAGACCGCTCACCTGAGCTGCCGGTTCCAGGCCTTGCTGAGGACCTCCATGTGGGACATGGACGGGGAGGACTTCAAGGAACCTAGGAGGGATGGTCAGTGGTCACTGTGGGGTCACTGGGACCGAGTGGGATCAGCCAGGGGCTGTCACTGAGTGAGTCATTGATGGGCCATCATGTGGATGGGCAGATGGGGGCCATTTGGTGTCATTAGGAAGTCCTGTTGAGTCACTGGGAAGGTCACTGTGGGGATCAGTGTCACCATGGGGTCATTCAGGTGCCAGAAGGCTCCAATGGAGGGGTCACAGGAGACATGAAGTCAGCAGGGGTGATCTTTTTGGGTGGGGGTCTCCCAAGGACAAGCCGTCCCCCTGCCCTCACCTGTGGATCCACGGAGTGGGGACTGGGGGCCACCGGGTGACAGGAGTGGATGGCGGAAGTTGAAGACAGGAGAACTGCCAAGAGATGCACGCCAGCTGAGGGGCCCCTTCCCTCACCTCTCCTGGGTGGGGACCAGAGCAGCCCCCCAGCCCATCCCAGGGCCCGGCTGGGAGGAGGAGCCCGTCACGGCCATGCACACTCACCCAGCGGGGGAGCCATACCTGCCACCACTGCTGTTCTGGGGGGTGGAGGCCTCTGTGGCCCGGGGGGAGGCAGCTGCAGCAGAGAGGGGGGGTTAGGCAGGGCTTGGCCTCCCTGCCCCCACCCAGACCCAGGGTCAGGCCTCACCGTGACCGTCAGGCAGGTCCTTGGCCTGCACAAAGTCGGGTTTTAGCACCTCGAAGCACATGAACATCTCAGCCAGCAGCACCACCAGGTTGACCTGGAGGAGGAAGGCAGGGTCAGCCCACGGGACCCATGGCCCCCTACGCCTGCACCAGCCCACCAGGCCCCAAGGTGGCCTTACCTTGAGGGGCGGGGGTACGTAGAGCAAGTCCTCAAGGGACAGTGGGCAGCCACGAGGAAGGCGGGAGGCACAGAAATCCTGCACCAGCTGGAGGTTGTACAGGCTGTCCGCCACAGACATGGGGTCCTTGAGGCACACCTCTGTAGGGACAGTACACCCGGTCTATGGGAGGGGGGAGGGGGAGCCCACAGCCAACAGACCCAGACAACCTCCTGTAGGCCTGGTAGCACCAGGCGTCCTCAGGGTGGGTACTGTGATAGGCTGGTTCTGAGGTCTCTGCACCTGCCACTTCCAGTGCCTAGGCCATATTCCCCTAAGAATGCAACTCCAAAAGCTCTTCCTCATCACCTGGCACCCTTCAGGGCACCTAACATCTGGAATGTTCTGGATGAACTTACTGCCATTCTCTCCCAACTAGGATGTGAGCCACCTGAGATCTATGTACCTGGAGACTAAACTAGGGTATGACACACTTCACACTCCAGAAATATTTGCTGCAGGAATGAATCACAAGAAGCACAGACAGGTTTAGACACTTATATGAGGCCACACTGCTCATTAGGAGAAGAAAGAGGTTCAAACCCAGGTCTGCCAATTCTGGAAGCTGTACTCACAATGACTGCACCACTCTGGGGACAGGCACTTGAATCCTGGGCTCAGGACACTGGGCTCCTGAAGGCGAGGTCCGGCCAAGCCCATTCACTCACCCTCAAGCCGTAGCAGCTGGGGACAGTAGCAGTGGATCGTAGCAGCCAGGGCAGCCCCACTCGCCAGGTCCTGGAGGCTGGTCACGGTGGGAAAGCAGGGGGCTCGTCGGGCCATGGCGCGGTCCTTGCGGTATCGGATCTGTGGGTGGGAGCCAGGTCAGGTCAGAGGTCACGCTGGTCCCCACGTCAGCAGTCATGCAGGTGGGGCAGGGAGGCCTGGGGTTTCCGCCACGAGGGGGAGTGAAGCCGGGGGTCCCAGAGCCAGAGTGATGGGCCAGCCTGGAGCGGGGGAAGGGCAGCAGCAAGAGGCAGAAGAGGTGTCTGCGAGCAGCCAGGCCAGCAGCAGGGGCTGGGAGCAGGGACTCCTGGGACCCTGGGGTGGGGGATACATTACCATGGGGGGTTTGCTCCCCGACTCCTTCAAACAGAAGGCAATTGCGTGCTGGGGGGAGAGGAGCAGCCGTCAGCAGGGTGGGAGGGGTGCTGACTTGCTGGGCCCCCAAACACACCTCTGGGAGTGGGTAGAGGAAAGCCCTGAGCCCTGTCCTGAACCCTGGCCATCCAGCTCCCTGACTGCACTCTGGCTGGCTTTGGGGACCCCAGCTCCTCCCAGTCTGGAGGGACCCCACAAGGACCCACAGAGCTGCCTACCATGCAAGGAATACTCCCCCCACAAAAGACCCAGGCCCCAGCTTAGGGAGGGGGTGCAGAGGAAGCAGGTAGGCAGGAGGGGAACCCTCAACCCAAGACCCAGGGTGGGGAGAAAGAGGTCCTGGAGTGAGCAAAGGTGGGGACCCCATCCAGACCAAAGTGCCCCCTCCCCCACACGCAGCAGTCATTTTCCCCTTGTGCTTCAGGGATGGACAACTCCCCTTGCCCCCTCCCCCACCCCCACCCCCATCCTCCAAGCTAGGATCTAACTTTAGGGAAGCTGGAGTCTCAGGAAAGATCTGCCACCCTCTTCTCAGTGAGGGTCTTCCTCTTGGTTAGGGTGGGGGTCTTGTCCATGTTCCCTGTCCACTGGGGTCAGGATCATGTCTGATGGCTGGGTCCTCCCTTCAGAAGTGTGGGAGGGCTCCCCACATCGGCTCGTGGGGATGAGCTGGGGGCGGTTCTAGCCTCTTGATTGATGGGAGTTCATCCCATCAGGTAGCTGGGAAGGGGTCTGACTTCTCATTGAATAATGGAGATTACCCCTCTTCTCTTGGTCCCCCAGGGCTAGGGTCCTCCCTCCTTTGCTCACAGCCTAGGGGAGGGAGGAGAAGGAGCAGATAGGCAGCCAGAAACAGACACACGGACAGAGCGACAAGCAGGACAGGCCCAGACGGGGCAGAGAGACGGCCCCACTTACAGGAACCAGCTTCCAATACCAGCGTGTGGGGCACTGAGGCCAGAGAGGCAGAGAGGAGAGCAGCAGGAGTGGGCACAGAGGAGAGGGCAGAGAGAGAGTCACCTCCAACCCCTCAGTGCATGAGTGGCCGAAAGGCATGCCCCACCCTGCCCCAAGCCCTCGGACCATCCCTCCTTCCATCCACACATTGCCTTAGCCTCACCGAGGGCTGTGCAGGGGCCGCCCCATCTGCAGGGGCCGCGGGAGATGCTTTCTGGGCTGCTTCCTGCTCTGTCTTCTCTTGCAGCCGCCGGACGGTCTGGGAGGCCAGGAGAAGTCAGTGCTCCGATCACTGGGTGATCCCGGCCCCCAGCCCGTCCTGGCCCAACACCACCTACCGTTTCTACCCAGAAGAGGAGCTTGTGCTCCAAGCTGGCCAGGGCCAAAGGGCCAGGCAGCGTCTTCGTCCACTCGAAGGCGAAGGCAATCATGAGAGCATCAATGACAGCTAGGTGGGCTCCCTGTGGGGACAAGGACTGAAGGCTGAGACCAGAGCAGGATGAAAGCTCCCTTCTGCGCGCCAAGAATAAAGAACCTGGAAGTGGGAGGGGCTTGAGGGGCCGGGACAAGGATAGTGGGTAGGGTCTCAGGAAAGGAACCAAGACAGGGGTCCTGGAAAAGCCGGGCTTAGGGTGTGGTGGGCCCAGACCTCAGGGGCCAGAGCAGTGTCTTTTGGAGGGGCGAGATCCGGTGGGCGGGGCCTAGCGGGCAGGGGTGGGGCCTACCATGAGGATAGGCTGGTGTCGCAGGTCGGCCTCCTGCACTGGGCGCTCAGGCAGCGCGGGCACCGTGCCCCTCCGTGCCAGCAGGGCCAGCAGCGCAGAGGGGCTGGGGGGTGTGTCGAGCTGCGGCAGCGCCTGGCGCCAGGCCCGGCAGTACAGCTCAGCTGAGAGCAGCAGCCGCGTCACCGGGGGCTTCACGTGCTCCTGCGCGTACTGGTCAGTGTAGAAGGGCTCCCACAGCTCCGAGGGCACATGCTCTGCACGGGTGAGGGAGGGTGAGGGCAGGTCAGTGCCACCAGGCACACCCACACACAATCCCATGGCCCCAGTTAAGGGGATGGGCTGGACCAGGGAGGCTGGCACCTGAGGGAGGTGGGGCCCTGAGCTGGGATCCAAGGGAAGAGTTTGCCAGGGGAAGGGGGAACGGTGTTCCAGGCCGGAGGGGGTTCAACAATGACAGTTTATCATTTGGCCACTTGCCCTGGGTGCCCTACACACTGCAACCCTAGGAAGCAGCAGTGAAGGAATGACTGGTCACTCTAAAACCCAGGCAGAGAGAGAGAAGTGCCCTACCCAAGGCCACACAGCTGCGCAGTAGTGGGCCTGTTATTCAAACTCAGGCCTTGAGCAACCTCTACACTCCTGGCTAGGGGCCTGGGGTGGGAAGAGCTGTGGATTTGGGGGACGGCTGGCAGGGCACCGAATGGGCGAGGGGGACAGACTGCAGACACTGAGGGAGGTGAGTGGTCTGACCCTGGTAACAGAGAGGAGGGGGCGGGACAGGGAGGCACACAGGTCCCGTCAGGTGTGAGGGGGAGATGGGGAAAAAAGAGTGTGGTCACTGAGTTGCGGGTACAGGAGGCTGAGTCTGAGGGGCTGGGGCTTCAGAGAACAGTAAAATCATGTCACAGATTGAGACAACCCTGAATGAAATGGACGGAGTAGGAAGAGGCTTGAGAAAGCCCCACATGGGTGGGGGAGGGAACGGAGGGTCAAGTAGGACACAAAGGTGGGGAGGAGAAAGGTCAGCGTAAGACCCCAGGCAAACCCAGGAAGGTTGAGGGAGAGGCGTGTGGGGCCACGTGGGGGCACCTGGCCACATGGGCTCTTCCAGGGAAGCCCCAACTCTCATTCCAATCAGAGCAATTGTTTCGTATATCGGGGTTCTGTGTATGTTTGAAAGGTGAGGGGCAGGATTCTATTGCTTAAGAACATTTGAATGTGACCAGACCTTCCTTGGGTGCCTATCTTCACAGCCCTACTCCCCAGAGACCCCTTGCCCTCACCCACAAAGACCCAGGCACCCTTGCCTTCAGCCCCTCCCTGTCCGGCTCCTCCCCACTCTAAAAATCACACTTGACCTTCCCATTTAATGCCCCACCCCTGTGGAGAGTCGGTGCCTGCTCTCTGCCCCTCTCAGCTCAGCTCCTTGAAAGAAGAGTTCTCCAGGCTTCATTTCCTTCCAGCCTACCCCAGCCCCAACCTCCCTGATCCGGCTCCTGCCCTCCCAGCTCCCAGCCTCCTCAAGGCCAGCAGTGGCCAACCCAGCACCACCGCAGGCCCGTATCTCTCCTGGGCATTCTGCCCAGCACCTCCTTTCAGAAATCTTCCTCCACACAGCGTCTCCCAGCCTCCCATCTTTTCCTCCCACCACTCAAACCTAAGACCCCTCCCCACATGTCCCTTCAATGCCCCCACCACACACACTAGGATAGTTTACACAGCCATCTGAGCACCTGCTGCAGCCTTGGCCGTGAATTCCATTGACCTCTGGGCATCTCCCATAATCCTTAGCATCTTGATCCAAACCTGCTCCTTCTCTCTGTCCCCGCAGCAGTAAGAAACTGCCATCCCTCCTTCACTCTTCCCCTCCAACATCCAACAGTCCTCTGGTTTCAACCTCCTGGAATCTTCTGAAGCCAAATCCTCCTCGCTACCTCTTCAGCTCCTGGTCATTGCCTGCTCCCATTGGCAAAAAGTAAACAAGTTTCTTTCCTGCAGGACTTGAAACTGTGAGATAGTGCAACTAATAACTAGTGTTTATCAAGCACTTGCTCTATAGCAGTGCGTCTCCACCTCAGCACTATTAGCATTTGGGGCTGGGTAATTCTTTGTTTGGAGTGGGCTGGGCTAGGCTGTCCTGTGTATTGTTAAGAGGTTTAGCAGAATCCCTGGATGTCAGTAGCACCTTCCACCCAAGTACAGACAACCAAACATGTCTCCAGACAGTGCCAACTATCTTCCAAGAGCCCAACTGCCCCCCACCCTGCTCCTGATTGAGGACCACCACGCTATCCTATAGGATGTTTATTAAGCATTTCCTGTAGAGCAGTGCTGTCCAAGAGGAATATAGTGTGAGCCACATATGTAGTTTTAGATTTTCTAGAAGCCACATTTAAACAGTAGAAACAAGTAACATTAATTTAGTAATATATTTAGCCCAATGTACAGTTCACCCATGAACAACTTAGGTTTAAACTGCAATGGTCCACTTATATGTGGATTTTTTTCCAATAAATACAGTAAATGTATTTTCTCTTCCTTGTGGTTTTCTTAATAGCACCTTCTTTTCGCTTGCTTACTTTATTGTAAGAAGAGTATATGATACATATAACACACAAAATTGTGTTCATTGGGGGATGCTGGGATAGCTCAACAGGTTGAGCACTTGTCTTGCAACTGCGCAGTCCAGGGATCGAATCCTGGCCCCGGCCCATGCAAACCCATATGCTGAACTGCCCCAGTTCAGTTTCCGCCCTGTGCAGCCCCACATCCACCTGTGTGGAATGAAACTATGTCACAACTAATGCTGTGCAACTATGGAGACTGCTCTGGGCCCTCCCCCTTCTCTTGCTCACCTTCTCTCACACAATAAAATAAATCTTTAAAAAAATAGTGTTCATCGATTATTTAGGTTATCTGTAAGGCTTCTGGTTGATAGCAGGTTATTAGTAGCTAAGTTTTCAGCAGTCAAAAGTTATACAAGGAGAAGCCAGGATGGCTCAGTGGGTTAGGTGCTCACTTTGCAGCCCTGGGGACTGAGGATCGAATCCTGGCCCCGGCCTGTGTGGACCCATATGCTGAACTGGAGAGTGCCCCCAGTTCAGTTCTCACCGGGGTGAAGACCCCGGCCCAGTTCCTGCCCTGTGCAGCCCCGCCCACCTGTGGAATGAAACTATGTGGAAAAACCAATGATGTGCAACTATGGAGACTTCTGGGCCCTCCCCCTTCTCTCTGTCTCTGACTGTATCTCTCTCTGTCTCTCTCTCTCTCTGTCTCTCTCTCTCTCTCTGTCAAAAACAATAAATAAATCTTTAAAAAAAAAAAAAGTTATACAAGGATTTTTGACTGCTTGGGGGAGGTCAGTCCTTAACCCCCATGTTGTTCCAGAGTCAACTGTATATGAAAAATATCACTTCAACATGTAACCAATATAAAAACATTATTAATGAGATATTTCACATTCTTTTTTTGGTACCACATCTTCAGAAGCCACTGTGTATTTTACATTTATAGAATGTCACACGTGCTTTGTGGCTACCATATGGGACAGCAGCCCTAAGCACACATAGCTTTTACTTACACCATGATCACCCTGCCTGCATTCGGTCATTTAATTCTTACAACACTTAAATTCTTATCCCTGTAGTGCAGATGAGAAAACCAAGGTCCAGAGAGCTGAGATGACTTGCCCAAACTCACACAGCTTATAAAGGGCTGAGCCCACATGAACCCAGTTTCCCTATGCATCACATTGACGTTTTGAAGCCATAAGAGATGGCATGTGGTGTTTCCCAAACTTCCTTAACCCTTTTCCGTTTGCCCCAAGAATACTTGCCAGCAGCACTTGCGGCTGCAGTGTTTACCCCAAGATAACTGGTAGATGAGTCCTAACCTTACCCCAAAGTTCTGTGCTTTGAAATTTACCACAAGAAAAAATATTATTAGTGATCATCATATACACTTTTGTTACATTAGGATTAGAGACAAGTTCCATTTAGAAATAGTTCCAAGACTGGGGATGCCAGGATAGTCAGAAAGTTGAGGGGAAGCCGGGATGGTTCAGTGGGTTAAGTGCTCAATTTGCAGCCCCAGGGACCGAGGATCGAGTCCCGGCCCCAGCTCGTGCAGTCCCATATGCTGAACTGGGGAGTTCACTGGGGTGAGACTCCAGCCCAGTTCCTGCCCTGTGCAGCCCTACGCTGTGGAGTGAAACTATATGGAAAAACCAATGATATGCAACTATGAAGACTGCTCCGGGCCCTCCTCCTTCTCTCTCTGTCTCTGTATCTCACTCTCTCTGTCTCTCTCTGTCAAAAACAATAAAAATAAATCTTAAAAAAAAAAAAAAAAGTTGAGTGCTTGCCTAGTAACCACAAGGTCCCAGATTGAATCCTAGCCCTGGCCCCGGACTGTGAAAACCCATATGCTGAACTGTGGCACAGCTGGTAACCTCCAGGATGGTGGCGAAGGTGCCCATCTCCCATGCATGAGGCTCCCAGTTTAGTTCCTGCCACACACAGCCCCACATCCACCTGTGTGGAATGAAACCACGTCACAACTAATGATGTACAACTATGGAGACTGCTCTGGGCCCTTCTACCTTCTCGCTCTCACTTCCTCTCAAACAATAAAACAGGTCTTTCAAAAAACAAAAAAGAAGTAATTCCAGAAAGTTTTATTTACTTTTACATTGAAAACCATGTTTATGTAAAATTAAGTGAATGTGGAAGCGAGCTACACTTTTTTTCCAAATGGGAAATGGATTAAAGATGGAACTCTTTCTATTTTATCTCTGAGATAGAGTTTTGCTGAGCCCACCTACGTTCATTCTTGCCCATCCTCCTCACACCTATGCCCTGGAGTCACCAGAACTGCCCCTTCCCCAGCCACAGTTCCCCACTGGGCACCTGCATGTCTGATCTCATCTTGTCAGTTCCAAACACCTTCCATGGCTCCCCAGTGCCATCAGATTCTCACCCATGGCCTGAGAGTCCCCTCTCCGCCTCACCAGACTTCCTCATTCCCCACCTCCCTCAGCCACCACCAGGCCCCGCAGTTCTTGGAGAACTCCACGTTCTTCTTGGAGAATTCCCTGTTGGTCCATACCCCATGCCTTTGCACATGTAATCTCCTTCCCCTGGCAAACTCCTATGCATCCTTCAAGGTTCAAACCCTCCTTCCTCATCTGGGGAGCCTTCCCTCCTCCTCCCCTCCCGGGAAGATTTCCAGGATTTCCTCTCTTGGCTGCACTGCACGCCTCTGCATCCCAGACCTTATCACTCCAGGCAGCAAGGATCTGGTTTCACATCCAATACCCCACTCTCCCAGGTCCATCCCCACCCAGTCCACCCTGAGCACCCAGCATTGGCCTGGCACCCAACAGGCATCAATCAGTAAAGAGACCCAGAGTTCATGAACGAAACAGAGCTCTGTGCCCCACTTCCCTCTCAGGGTCTGGTGTCCCACCTTCTGCAGGCTCTGTTTAGAGAAGGTGGGTGGAGTACAGATTGAACTTGACCCTCAGGGAGGGTGTTACACAGGGCAGGGAGCTGGGTCAGTGAGTCAGTGCATTCCTTTCCGTGAAATGGGACAGTAATTTCTACTCTGTCCCCTGACCAGGGGACGGTGAATAATGACATTATTCATGAAAACATCACACTGATGCCAGCAGCAGTAACAGCAAGCATGTACTGTGTGGCAGACACTGCAAAAAATTCTGTAGTCAGCCTCTCTCCTCTGCCTTCCAGCAACCTGGTCAAGACCCTGGGATCCCAGTCACCCTTCATTACCCTACCTGTGCAATAACTAAGTGGACAAATGTCTTCATTTACAGAGAGGGAAATGGAAGCTTAGAGAACTGGAATAGTTGGTCCACAGTCTGATGGAGCTGGTGCTCAAACCGACTCTGATTCCGTAAGGGGAGCCCTCTATGGCCTCAGAACCTGGGGTGTGAGGGGCTGGGGCTACCTGGGTCTCTCCCCACCAAGTGCCTTTCTTTCTCAGGCAGATCCTTGGGGACAGGCAGGCCCCAAAGTGGGCTGGAGCAGAGGCAAGCTCAGGCGACATGAGCAAAGGGAGGACTATCACTGAGACCCACACCCAGAACAGGTTGATCTGGGAAGGCCACTGAGAGAGCAGGGGCTGTGCCTGGCTGGTGCCAAGACCAGTGGGCAGGGCCAGTGGGCGGGCAGGGCGTCCCCCTGTAAGGCCCAGTCCTTCATTAACTCCGTGTTCCCCATGTCCAGGCCTTGGCTCCCAGCTCTGGCATGCGGCCCTGACCGCGCCGGCTCAGGGCCTCCCATCCTGGGAACCCACCCACACCCTCCCCTCCGGTGGCCCGGCTTCTTCACACATGTGGGCCTGGGGGAGGGAGTGGGAGAGGGGCTTGCACCTGGGCCCTGGCCGCAGGCGACCTAGGACTAGCCCTGTCTCTTCTGTTGGGCTCGCCTGCCTACCAGGCAAGAAGGGGCAGTCAGTCAGATCTGCCGGCGCAGGCTGGGGCCGTGGAGGCGAAAGAGGGGGTTCCCGGGGCTCCCGCGCCGCCCGCAGCGCAGGCAGGGCCGACGCGGGGTGTGTGTCGGGCTGAGGGATGTCCTCGCGGGCGCGTGATGTGTGTAAAGGCGCGTAGGGCACGCAAGGCAAGGCCCGAACCGGGGACCCCAGCCTGCCCGCAGACACCGGCCCGCTCACCTGGGGCCCGGACGCCGGGGTCTCGGCGCGGGGCTGGGCCGCCGGCTCCACCCCCACCGCGCTCCCGCAGCCGGGCGGCCAAAGTCCACGGCCCCGCCGGAGCAGGAAGCCTGGAGGCCCGGGCACCTCGGCAGCCGGCGCTATTGTTCCCACGGCCCCGGCCTCCCCGGCCAGCCCCCCGCACCTGCCGCCCCCGGCCGGTACCTGCGCCCCCGAACGCGGCCCGCAGCACCCACGCCAGGCTGGCCGCCGCCTTGGCCCGCGAGAAATCGTACTGGTCCAGCGATTTGATCTCAGGCACCAGAAAGGTCCTCCGCAGCGGCCCCGGCCCGGGGGGCGCCGCCTCCACCATGGCGCCGCCGGGGCTGCGGGAGCCCGCTCCGCGCTCGCTCAGACTGGGCTGCGCCGCGCTCGCACCCGGGCCGCCGCCGCCGAGCCAGGTGCGGCCGCTCGCGCTCGCGACGCTGCGTCGGCACCGCCCCGGGGCGGAGCCCAGGTGCGCCCCGCCCCCGGCCCGGTGCCCGCGCCGCGCCTCTGCCCTCGCCGCAGGGTGGGGCGGGCTGGCTGCAGGAGTGTGTACGTGTGTATGTGCGTGTGTGTGTGCGTGTGTGCGCGCACTGGAAAGGATGGGGGACGCTCTGTGCATGTGTGTGCTGGTCCAAGTGTGCATCCTGAGATGTGTGAGCATCTGTCTCGGCTTCTCTTCCTGGCCAGGAGGCACTGTGCGTGGGTGCACCTGTTTCAGGTTGTGTAGAGTGAGGGTACACGAATGTGTGTATTTGTATCTGTGTGCGTCTCTGAATGTATTTGAGTGGTGAACAAATGTATTTGAGGGTGTCGCTGGTGAGTATCTGGGTGCGCGCGCATACATGTATGTGTGGGTGTCCATGGTTTTCATGGGATTGTGTGTACAAGGACCAGTATTGTGTGGGTGTCTGTGTCCTGAGGATATAGGAGTGGTGAGTGTGAATCTATGTTTTCTCAGTGGCTTTGTGAGTGTATTTGTGAACACCTATATGTACTTGTGTTTTGTACAAGGGTGTGTGATCAACGTTGTTGAAGGAGTGTGTGAGAGAAATGAGAGTGTGTTTGTGCAGGAGCATAAGTACTTGTATCTATGCCTGTGATTGAATGGCTGTTACTGGGTATAATTACAAAGGTTTGCATGTTTATTTGTGGTATCAGCAGAATTTTGGGGAGAGCTCCAATTGAGTGGTGGGGATGTATTGGATGTATATGTTTATGAGTATTTGAGTGTGGTTGTGTGTGCATGTGTGTGTATGTGGGGAGCAGTTTTGAATGTATTTTTGTGCATATATGTGTATTTACACATGAGTGTATTTGTAGGTGGCTGTATTTGAGTATATGGTGTCAGGCTTGTGTGGCAGGGTGTGAAAACTGTGGAAGTGGGTATAATTGTGTAAGAATGTCTATTTAGAAAGCTAGGATGGCTCAGCGGGTTAAACGCTCACTTTGAAGCCCTGAGGACCGAGGATCGAATCCCAGTTCCGGTGCAGGCGGACCCACATGCTGAACTGGGGTGTGCTTCCCGAATGTGGTGAGGCCCCCAGTTCAGTTCAAAACAAACAAACAAAAAATCAAAACAAAAAATAAAAAGGACATTTTAGGGGAGGCTGGGATGGCTCAGTGGGTTGAGCGCTCACTTTGCAGCACCAGGGACCCAGGATCAAATCCCAGCCCTGGCCCGTGCGGACCCATGTGCTGAACTGGGGAGTGCCCCCAGTTCAGTTCTTTCTGTCTCTGTATCTCTCTCTCTGTCAAAAACAATTTAAAAAAAAAAAGAATGTCCATTTCTGGATGCATTTGTGAGAGTGGAGTGTGCATATTTGTATAGGAACTGCATAGTTGTGTGAGGAAATGCATTTGTGTGTGGTATGAGTCTGATTGTGTATGTCAGTGTGGATGAGTGTGTGTAAATATACTTGTGTGTCTGAGTACAGATATTTGGGTACATGAGTGCAATTGTGTGGGTGTTACTGAGAATATTTGTAAATTCGGAGCTCCTGTTTATGGATATTGGTTTAATATTTGCTTATGTGCTTCATAGTGTTTTTGTGCCAAAATATTTGCTGCATATCGCTTAGCTGTGTGAATTGTGAACACACGAGTGTTTGTGTATTAGGTCTCTGTGGGCCTGTATGTCTAGATATGTATCTCCAGGAGTAGTTCTGTGTGTATAATATGTGTTTGGATGTGTATGTTGTCTTTTCATATGACTGTGGACATGTATCACTTTCTGAGTGTATTTGTATATGTGAACCTTGCATTTACATCTGTGTGAATGTGCAGATATTTGCATGGGTTTGTGTGTGAGTATTAGTGTAACAAGGTTCATGTGTGTGTACGTTTTGTTGATGTGAATTGAGTATCTGAACATATCTCTTTATGTGTGAGTGCGTTTGTGGGTATCTGGGTGTGCCTGGTTGTGAATATATGACTGGTTGTGTGCCTAGGTATGTGTGTGTAAGTAATTGTGGTTTGAATGTTGTTGTGGGTGTGTACTGCTATTTGTGTGCATACAGATGCATTTGTACATTACATATAAGTGAGACTGGGTGGGTGAATTCCATGTAAGGGGATGTAAGTGTGAGTTTGTGCATTCACAACTACAGAGGGGTTTCAGTCAACACACACAGGACAATCAGTGTTTTCTTGGTTATATAAGATTCGAGTTCCTGAGACCACACCCAAGCCCCACCCGAGATGGTGGTCCCTGAGGCCGCAGGTCCCTTTAACGTACACAAGTATGTTTGAGACTGGGTCTCTTGGTCCAGAGCCTGTGACTGGGCAGGGCTGGGTGTGCCCAAGGGAGGGGAGCTGGGGCGTGGGCCCTCCTGTCTGGATGTGCCTGTGCAGGAGTAGGTGCGGGTGCACAAAGGTGCCAGTGTGTAAGTGTTTAGTCACATGTATGGATGTGTGTGATGCACGTGCCCTGCTCTTGTCCCAGTCCCCCCGAAAGACCTGGACAGATCCTTTCCCCACTGGGCCTCAGTTTCCCCATTGGTGACCCCATGGGGGGATTTAGAGCTCCTGGCATGGGGAGGCGCCCTGGTGTGGACAGTGTGCTGTCATGCCCTGCCCCTCCTGTGAGCGTGGCATGTCTGGCCAGCTCACACGTGTGTTTGCTTTTCCTGGGAAGGTTCTCATGACCTCTGTGGGCCAAAAGGACACACACAAGTGAAGGGAGTGCGTGCTCTCAAGCGCACACACTCCCAGGGGGCAAGGCTGAACTCTCACACAGGCACAGCTTTCCTGCCTCAGGAGGGGGCCCGCACGCCCTCACCTGTCCTGGGCAGTGAGGGCCTGGGGGCATCGGGAGCAGAAGCTGGGCCAGTGCCCTCTCTGCAGGCGCCAAGGGCCTCCTGGGGCCCTGCCACCACACTGGGCCAACTGGAACGCCTGGCTGGGCCAGACCGCCCCACCCACACTCTGCGGCTGGAGTCAGGTCCCACCTGGCCCTGGGGGACTATTCCTTGGACCCAAGCAGCTGCAGACACGCTGGCTACCCTGTGTGCTGAAGCGGCCCCCTCCTCCCAGCCCTCTTCAGGCCCACCCCAAGTCCTTGCCTCCCGCCCCCTCTCTACCTAGGGCTGCCTTCAACTCTAAGGCCTCCTAACTCTTCAGGCCCTGGGGATTAAGCTGGGGGCAGGGACAATTTAAGAGAGTTTGTAGGTCAAGGGTTCAGGACTAGATTTGGGGGAGTGTATGAACCCCTCCCCCAAATCACCTGCCCAATTCAGTATGTCTGTGTGCATTTCTACAACACACTAATAGGTAATGATATTTGAGGTATTACAAGTACATGCCTAGCACAATCGCAGTTAATCCTCACAACAGCCTTAGCATAACAAGTATTATACTCATTTTACAGGTGGGAAAATTGAATCCAAGAGCCCCAAAGTCACACGGCAAGAATGGAAGGCGGCTTTGAGTCAAAATCACCTGGATGAGGCTCCACTGCTGAACCACTACCTTCCTCTTCTGTTCGGAACGTAACATCCATGGCCCACAGATGGGGTTGGCTGAGGCCTGTAGTTGTGGGGGTCTCAAAGTAGAGGAGGTTGGGATCCCCTGTCTGAACCCCCAGCAAGTTGTAGGGATGGGATTTGGGTACATGATTTGTCCTCCTCACCCACACCGTGTCCCATGGTGGCCCCTCTGAAGTTGGCCATTTAGCAAGATTATTATCAGGCCCTCAGGGACCTCTGAGAAACATTTCTGAAATATTTCAAAATAATTAAACAGTATTGTGCACGGCAAGGGCTGTCCCTGTCCTCATGACTCTTGCACTTAGAGGCAATAAACAAATACATCAAGAAAGATCATTTCAGCAAGGGACAAAGTATAGGGACAATAATAAAATAAAGCAAGTGTGCTAGTGACAGCTGGGGTGGGGGCTGCTTTGGTTTGGGGGGAGGTTTTTCTGAGGAGAGAGATGGAGCAGAGAGAGGAATGGTCAAAAGGAGCAGTTGAGGAAAAAGCATTCTGGGTAAAGGGAACTGCAAGAGCAAAGGTCCTGGGGCAGGCATGAGCTTAGTGGTGCAGGGACGTTCACTGTAACTGGAGTATAGTGAGCTGCATGGGGGAAATGCTGGAAGGCTTTGGAGTGCTCCTCAGATTCTCAAAGTGGAGGGACCATTTTCTTTTTTCTTTTTAATTCAGTAAATGCTCTGAAATAAGTGTAAATTTCTAGGAACATAAAATTGAAGAAGACATGGATAGTGCCAGAAAATGAAGAACAACTGACTGTGATGGGGGCATGTCAGAGGTCCGTGGGAGTCAGCTGAAAAAGCTCCCAATGGCCAAAGCTGCGGCAATATTAGCAACAAGATCAATATAGTATTAGATTATAGCCCCAAGAATACGATAAGGGGGAAGCCGGGATGGCTCAGTGGGTTGGGCGCTCACTTTGCAGCCCTGGGGACCGAGGTTCAAATCCCGGCCCCTGCCCGTGTGGACCCATATGCTGAACTGGGGAGTGCCCCCAGTTCAGTTCTTGCCGGGGTGAGACCCCAGCCCAGTTCCTGCCCTGTGCAGCCCCACACTCACCTGTGGAATGAAACTATGTGGAAAAACCAATGATGTGCAACTGTGGAGACTGCTCTGGGCCCTCCCCCTTCTCTCTGTCTCTGACTCTGTATCTCTCTCTCTCTCTGTCAAAAACAATAAATAAGTCTTTAAAAAAAAAAAAAGAATACGATAAGTATTCATGAGTCTAGATCAGGGGTCTCCAAACTATGACCCCACGGGCAGGATGCGGCCCGCGAGGCCCTCTCACCCGGCCCATGGAGACCTTTTTATCTGAATAAAATAATATTAAGTCAATAATTAAAAACAACATTTATGTTTTGATTCTTTTTTATTTGGACCTCGAGTGTGTAGTCAGCCCCCAAACTGCTGTTTGATAGTTAATGCTGAAAAGTTTGGAGACCCCTGGTCTAGACTGATAAAAATAAATGTGTGAATATGTTAACATGAAGGGCAAGAGACAAACCTGACATGCGGAAGAATTTTGAATATTTTATGTAAATGCTCCACCCTCAAGGAGGAGAGGTAATGCATTTATTAATAGTAATTTCCTTCCAAAAGATGTAAATTGGAAAAAAGGGGGAAAGAGTAACTTCTCAGAGGAAAAACCTAAAAACACGCTAAGTCATCTGGCTAGATGATCCTGGTCAACATCAACAGTCATAATTAGGTTGATGGTGTGTACTCTTGATATGATGTGATGAAAATGGCACTTTGCACCTGTGATCTTCCACACCCCAAACCCATAACCCTAATCTAATCACTAGAAGAAGATCAGAAAAATTGCCACAGGGAGGCGTCCTCTAGAGTGCATGACCACAGCACCTCAGAACTGTCAAAATCATCAAAGACAAGAAAAGCTCGAGAAACTGGCTGGGCTAAGAGGAGCTTAAGGAGACGTGACAATTAAATGTCATGTGGGATCCTGGACCAGAAAGAAGACATTAGGAGAAATCTGAATAAAGCATGTCCTTTACTAAATACTATGTATCGATCTTTGTTCATTAATTGTAACAAATGTTCTCTCCTAGCTTAAGATGTTACAAATAGGGGAAATGTGTGTGTGCGCACATGCACGAGCTAGGAATGAAAACTGTACTATCTGCTCAATTTCTCTGTAAATTTGAAACTGTTATAAAAGTCTATTAATAAAAAACTGGGGGAAACCAGGATGGCTCAGTGAGTTACGCGCTCACTTTGCAGCCCTGGGGATCAAGGATCGAATCCCGGTCCCGGCCAGTGCAGATCCATACGCTGAACGGGGGTGTGCTTCTCATGCAGGAGGCCCCCAGTTCAGTTCTTGCACCCCCCCCAGTTCAGCTCATGGCTCAAGGGGGTGTGCCTCCCATGCGGGGGGGGGGGGGGCCCAGCCCAGTTCCCGCCCTGCAGTCCCCGCCCACCTGTGTGGAATGAAACCATGTTGAAAACTGATGATGTGCAACTATGGAGACTGCTCTGGGCCCTCCCTCTTCTCTCTGTCTCTCTCTCTCTATCTCTTTCTGCCAAAAACAATAAAATAAACCTTTCAATAAATAAATAAATGAAATAAAATCTGGAAACTTGGCCCAGAAAAAGCCATGCACACGTATGTGCCTCAGGGCTGCCTTCAGGGGCCTGGTGTCCCCAGGACAACACTGCTGGTACCAGGTGGCCCGGATGCTGCTCTCGGGAGGCCAGTCTTGGGCAGGGCTTTTGGAGAGAGAACGCAAGGCTCCTGAATGCGTTTGGGAGAGAGAACTCACAGGACTTGCTGATTGACAAGGCAGGAGGAGGGACAGGAAGGGAGGCGTTTGGGAAGGTGCCCAGATCTCAACCTTTCGCAATTGGGCATGTGCTGGTGTCATGTGCTGAGATGGGGACATGAGATGAGGGGCCCGGTTGGGTGAGGGAGGGAAGGATGTGAGTTCCGTCGGGACAGGTTGAGTTTCAGATTTGCAGGGACTGGGTGAGCACAAGTTTGTAATCTTTTACACATCATGGTGAGTGTTGCCCCTGGGCCTCTGTGTATATACAATATCCTCAAAGGGGCAACTCAGCCCCTTTCCTCTCTCTCACACACACAAGCACCATCAGACTTGGAAGCCACCAAGATGTCCTTCAGGAGGTGAATGGATACATAAACTGTGGGACATCCAGACAATGGAATATTATTTAGTGAAAAAAGAAGTATGCTGTCAAGCCATGAAAGCACATTGAGGAAACTTTAAAAGATGCTACTGAGTGAAAGAGGCCGGTTTGAAAAGGTTACCTACTCAGGGATGCCGGGCCCGGACAGGCTGAGCACTGGCCTTGCAATTGCAAGGTCTAGGCTTCGATTCCCAGCTTCAGCCCCTGCAGACCCCATATGCTGAACTGCGGCACAACTAGTGAGCCCTGAGATGGCTCAGCAGGGAAGGGTCCGGCCTCCCTCGTGGGAGCTCAGCTTCTGCATCTCACGGCCCCACATCCACCTGTGTAGAAAGAAACCATGTCACACCCAACGATGTACAACTATGGAGACTGCTCCGGGCCCTCCCCACCTCTCTCTTACACACCTTCTCTCAAACAGTAAAACAATAAATCATTAAAAAGAAAAGAAAAGGCTACAGATTGTATGATTCCAACTCTATGACATTTCTGGAAAGGCGGAATTATGGGGACAGTGGCTGCCAGGGGCTGGGGAAGGGTTGAGTAGGCGGAGCCCAGGGACTGTGAGGGCCATGAAAACACCCTGTGATCCTGTAAGGGTGGCCACCTGTTAGGGTACTTTTGTTCAAACCCACGGATTGTCCAACACCAGGATGCGCTGTAACATGAACGAGGAGGGCAGGAGGAGGGCCGGGAAGGGGCTCTGGGTGATAATGGTGTGTCAATGCAGCGTCATTCATTGTAACACATGTCCCACTCTGGAGCAGGATGTGCGTGTGTGGGCAGGGCGATTTGGTATTTTCTGCTCATGTTTGCTGTGAACCTAAAGAGGCTCTAAAATAATAGTCTGTTATAAACACACAAACACCTATGCACGTACTTCATAGTGATGCAGGTCAGGGAGAGAGGTGATCTCCACTGGGCCTTCTCCCCTGCAGCACGTCCTTGATGGGAAGAGACTTTCCGTCCATTTCCTCCTTTTTTCCCCTCCCACCCTCTGGTAGGAGGAGGTCTTTGGGCAGACAGAAGTGAGGCAGTGACTTTGCACAGAGACCAAAGTGATAGTGGGGGAAGGAGGCGGGGAGGAAGTGCCGAGGGGCGTGGTCTGGCTGCTGGGCAGGTGCTGGTGAAGTTGGCGGGGAGCCTGCACAGATGGAGGCTCCCATAGCACCCGCTCCGCTCACTGCTGCACTGCGGGCCCTTGCCAACCCTGAGGGCACAGTGAGGGAGTACCCAGGAAGAGCGAATCACACATGTGAGTGGGGGTCTCACGATGTTCCCACTTACCAAGACCCCATGGCTCCAGAGCCCCTGGGCTGTGCAGGTTTGGACCTCAGGCGTCTGGTCAGGGCTGGGGACAGCGTGTGGGAGTCAGAGAAACTGAAGCCCCATGGGACATGGCACACAGGCAGAGAACAGGGCCTGGGAGGGGGGGAGGTGCGGGGACAAAGGAGGAGAGGGCGTCTGGAAGGCAGCAGTGACCTCCAGGGCTCAAGACTGGCCTCGAGGGCCCGTAAGATAAGGAGGCAATGCTTAGACTATAAACACAGGGACATAGTGTTCAGTAGTGACCTTGGGGAAGGCAGTTTCAAGGGCATGTGTTCATGGAGGCACAAGGGAGGGAGTCAGATTAAAAAGGGAGACGAGAGGCAGTGGACGTGTTACCTAAAATCACCCCCTGGAACCCCTCGGCCTCTCTAGCCACCCTCCACGCCTTTCTGCTTCTCTCCAGAGCTGTTCTCTCCCTCCACCTTATCCCATCCTTCCACCTCCTGGGGTCCTCTCTTTGTGTTCCTTTTCTACTTCCTACCTTTCCTCGAAAGCCGATCCTTGCTGGGGAATTACAGAATTTCAGAGATAAAGGAGCCGTAAACATTGGCTAGTCGAAACCTTCATGAGAGCTCAGACAAGCCCCCTCGCAGCATCTCTGTCTCCTCTTGTCCAGCCCATCCTTGGTGCTTCCCATGAACAGAGCTCACTCCTGAGAGAAGCAGGTCCTTCTAGCTCTGCTGGCCACTTATTCCTTTAGCAGAGCCATGCACATAGTAGGGGCTAGTTCATGTTTGTGGAATCTGTTTCACTGCCTCCCCCCATTTCTCAACTTTTCTATTAAATTATATGTGCTAGACATTAAGATAATTGTCAGGGTGTAGCAATGTAGACTTTCATTCATTAAGGAATAGAGCAGCAACTAAGTGGGAGGCGCTGGGGATACAACCTGGACAAAGATGGTCTTTGTCCTGGTGAGAACACAGACATTAAACAGCTAAAGACACAATTATTTAATTACAGTGTGGTGAGTGTGCTGGGGGAGAAGTGGAGAAGGGTGAAATGCAGGTGGGTAAACCATACAGTGAGGCCATCTTGATGTCCGTTCAATACTCTTGTTACACCTACATAATAAGACTGGTCACACGAAACCACTAAGCAATTCTGTTCCTTAGAGGCAGAGACTTACCACTAAAGGGGTCGGGGTGGGGATGGGGGTGGGGGTGGGGGGAGGCTGGGATAGCTCGGCAGTTGAGTGCTTGCCTTGCAATCATGAGGTCCGGGTTTCAGTCCTGACACCGGCCAGCGCAACCCCATATGCTGAACTGCATGCAGCTGGTAACCCTGAGATGACTCGGCAGTGAAGGCAGGTTCTCATGTCTCATGTGGGAGGCCCCCAACTCAGTCCCCACCCCGCGCAGCCCCATGTCCACCTGTGTGGAATGAAACCATGTCACAACTAATGATGTACAACTATGGAGACTGCTCTGGGCCCTCCCCCTACTCTCTCACCTTCTCGCAAAAATATATAATTAGAAAAAAAGGGACTGTGTGTGGTAAACTGTTGAATTTCCACACTGAAGTAAAAGAGGAGAGACCACTGTAGGACTTCAAAGAAAAGGATAATAAGGGGATTTCACGAACAACTTTACATTGATAAATTTGACAATTTACATGGCATAGACAAATTTCTTGAAATGCAAAACTACCAGATTTTACTTAAGAAGAAACAAATAAACCAAATAGTTCTATATCTATTTTTTTTTAAAGTGTGATTAAAAAACTTCCCACAAAGAAATTTTATACCTAGAGGGCTTCACTGGTGAATTTTTAAAAATGGAGGAATAAAATAATACTGATTCTATATAAATGGTTTCACAGAATAGGAGGGCATACTTTCCAGTTCATTCTTGTGAGCATTACCTTGATACCATAATCAGATAAGGACATTATAAGAAAAGAAAACCACAATATCTTTCATGAATACAGATAGAAACAATCTTTAACAAAATATTAGCACAGAGAGTCCAGCAATATGTAAAATGGAAAACACATCATGATCAGGTGGGGGTTATCCCAGGAATGCAAGGTTTGTCCAGCATTTGAAAATCAATCAAATTTACCATATCAGGAAATTAGAAAAGAAAATTAGATGAGGATCTGATTTGTCTACATCTCAATAGATGTAGAAAAATTATTTGACAAAAATCAGCACTCATTTATAACATGGAAAAACCCTTTCAACAAACTACGAATAAAATAAAATTTTCTTTACCAAATAAAAAATATCTATAAAAAACTTACAGCTAACATCATATTTAATAGTGAAAGACCGAATATTTTACCTTGAGATTGGAAGAAGGCAAGAATGACTGCTTTCGCTGCCTCCATTCAACACTGTATTGGAGTCCTAGCCAGTGCAATCGACAAGAAAATAAAAAGCACACAATTTGTAAAAGAAGTTAAACATGATAAACTACATAAATATAAAGAAAATAAGTAAAATATGATCATCTACATAGGAAATTATTAAAAATGTACAAGAGGACTCCTAGACCTCATGTAAGTTTAGCAAAGTTGAAGAATACAAAGTCAATATATAAAAATGAATTCTATCTTTACATACAAACAATAGACATTGGAAAAATTTTTTTTTTTTTTATCTTTTCACATTTATAGAGAGAAATTATCTTTTTGTCTTCAGTGCATATTTATTTCTATTTTACTTTTGACAGATAGAGAGAGAGACAGAGACAGAGACAGTTAGAGAACCGAACTGTGGGAACTCCCAGTTCAGCACGTGGGTCCTGCCTGGGCCGGAGCCGGGATTCGATCCTCGGTCCTCATGGCCTCAAAGCGAGCGCTCAACCCGCTGAGCCGTCCCGGCTTTCCCCTGGAAATTTTTTAATAGCATCAGCAACATAAAATACTTAGAGATAAATTTGACAAAATGTGCAAGCCCTTTACATTTAAAATTAGAAAACACTGTTGAGATAATTCAAAGAAGGCGGAATAAACATAGAGATGCTCTATGTTCATGGATTAGAAGATCCAATACTGTTAATATATCAGTTCTTCCTAAAACAATCTATAGATTAAATGCAATTCCAATCAAAATTCTAGTAGGTTTTTTAAAGATTTATTTTATTGTTTTTGATAGACAGAGAGACAGAGGCAGAGAGAGACAGAGAGAAGGGGGAGGGCCCAGAGCAGTCTCCACAGTTGCACATCATTGGTTTTTCCACATAGTTTCATTCCACAGATGGGAGTGGGGGCTGCACAGGGCAGGAACCAGCTGGGGGCCTCCCGCATGGGAAGCTAACCCTGGTGAAAACCAAACTGGGGGCCTCCCACATGGGAAGCACACCCCAGTTCAGCATATGTGTCTGCATGGGTTGGGGCCGGGACTTGATCCTCGAACCCCAGGGCTGCAAGACAATCACTCAACCCATTGAGCCATCCTGGCATCCCTGGTAGGTTTTTTTTACAGATTGGTGAGCTGATTCTAAAATTTATACAGAAATGCAAAGGACCCAGAATAGCTTAAGCAATTTGAAAAAGAAGAATAAAGTTGGAGGACTTAAACTACCTGACCTCAAGACATATTATAAAGTAATAATATAAAGTAAGCAAAACACTATTATATTGGTATAAGGATAGACATATATTAATGGCTTAAAGATTCCATAAATATAGACCCACACATACATAATCAATTGATCTTTTTTTATTTCTTGGAGCAAATTGATTCCTGATCAATTGATCTTGATAAAGCTGTCAAAGTAACTCAGTGAGTGAAGTATAGTGTTTTTGACAAATAGTAAGGAAACAAGTATGTTATCTATATGCAAAAGATGAGCCTCAACCCTCATCTTACACTACATATAAAAAATAACTCAAAATAGATCATAGACCTAAACCTAAACGTAAAAACTATAAAACTTATAGAGAAGAGCATAATAGAAAATCTCCATGTCATAGGTTTAGGTCAATATTTTTTTTTCTTTTTTTTTAAGATTTGTTTTGTTTGAGAGAAGGTGAGAGAGAGAGAGAGAGAGAAGTGGGAGGGCCCAGAGCAGTCTCCATAGTTGTACACCATTAGTTGTGACTTTGTTTTTTTCCACACAGGTGGATGTGGGGCCGTGCGAGGCAGGAACCGAACTGGGGGCCTCACGCATGAACAAGAACCTTCGACCCCATCTCAGCAGTTACCTGTTGTGCTGCAGTTCAACAGTTCTGCATTTTTACATTGAAAAGTTTATTTTATTTTATTTAAATTTTTTATTAGTTAGATTTATTGGGGTGACATTGGTTGGTAAAAATAACATAGGTTCCAGGTGTACAATTCTACATGACATTGTCTATTCATCGCATTATGTGCTCACCACCCAGTCAGTTCTCCTTCCACCACTATTTCTTAGGTAAGACATAAAAAGTAGATCATTCAAAAATGACAAACTGAATTTAATCAAAATGTAAAACTTTTGGTCTTTCAATGATAGTCTTAGGAAAATGAAAATACAAACCAGAGACTGGGAATATTCTCTTTATATATATCTGATAAGAAACTTGTATCCAGAATATATTAAAAACTTTTACAAATCAATAATGACAAACAACCCATTTCTCCCATGGGTAAAAGATTTAAACAAGCACTCTACCAAAGAAGTTATATTAGTGACAAATAAATACATGAAAATATGTGCAATATCATTAGGCATCAAAGAAATTCAAATTAAATCTATAATGAGATACCACTACATGTCCACTAGAATTGCAAAAAAAAAGAAGAAGAAAGAAAGAAAAATGATAAATAGACAATACCAAAGGTTGGCAAGTATGGGGAACAATTACTCATACACTACTGCTGGGAACGTGAAATGGTGTGGCCACGTTTGAAAACAGTTTGGCAGCTTATAAAGTTAAACATATACTTAACATATGACGCAGCGATTTCACTTTCCCACAGGAATGTAAGGGCAGGGACTATGGTTTTTGTTTTTTGTTTTCTTCTTATCACTGTAGCCACAGATTACAACATGATATTCTACTTGCACATAGTTGGTATAAACATTTGTTGAATGAATAAAGAAAACCTGTTTAACTCTTGGATTAAACTCCAGTTCTCTGCACTTACTGGTCAACAGGTCCTTCTTACCTAACTCCTAGAAAAACACTGAAGGAATTCAGTTTGGGAAATGCTGGTCTAAGTTCATTCAGTGTGACAATTCTAAATTGGTCACAGAGAGCTGGGGCCTCTGTGAGAATCCACGAGGGGTGAGCGGATCCCTGGATAATAAAGACCACCCTCAAATAGAACTCTATTAGCCCAGCTCACCCGTTATACCTGTCAATACACATTAGAAAGGGTCAGTGAATTTAACACTCTTTCCTGATAAAAACTCTTTTTCAAAGATTTATGTTTTTAGTGTTTGAGGGAAGGTGAGAGATAGAGACAGAAAGAAGTGGGGAGGGCCCAGAGTAGTCTTCATAGACGCACATCATTAATTTTGACATAGTTGCATTCCACACAGGTGGATGTGGGGCCACATGGGGCAGAACCAAGCGGGGGGCCTGTCTCATGGAAGTTGAGAAACTTTGCCACCATCCCAACGGTTACCAGTTGCTCTGCAGTTCAACATGTGAACTTGCACAAGCCAGGGCCAGGGTTCAACCCCTGGACCTCACAGTTCCAAGGCAAGCGCTCAACCTGTTGAGCTATCCCCAGCATCCCTAAAAACTTAAATCAAAGCCAACATCATGCTCAAGGTGAATTCCCATAAAAATTAAAAAGAAGTGAGAATGTCCACATCATCCGTAGTGTTCAGCTTTGTTCTGAGAGGGGATAGTCAATGCATTAAGGCAGAAATCAGTAGTGACATGCAGTTACTGGGGAATAGAGAGGATTCATTATTCACATGATTGCCTACTTAGAAAACCAACGGAAAATTATTAGAACTAGTAAGTGTGGCCAGTTACAAAATAAAAATAGAACATTCAATAGCTTTTCTAAATGCCAGACATAATCGATCATTTGATATAGGCTCATTCACAATAGTAACAAAATTTAAGATAAAATTAACAAGCAGTGGGCAAGGCATAATATTATGAAAAAAATAAAAGAAGGTTTAATTAAATGGAGAACTAAAACCATTCCTGAGTGGGTGACTTTGTATTATAATGTTGCTAATATTATCAGAATCAATTTACAGACTTAAAATACTTTCAATGGGCTTGGGGGAAGCTATTTGGGGAAAGCCCTAGAAGACTGACTGAGAATATATCTAAAGAATAAACAGGCAGGAATATCACAATAAAAAAAAATATATATATATCATAATGAGATTTTGAAGAATAAAACCTACCATTAAAATGACAATAATGTAAATAGTGTGGTGCTATCATAAAAATAAATAAACATGGGGAAGCCCGAATGGCTCAGCAGGTTAAGTGCTCACTTTGCAGCCCCGGGGACTGAGGATCAAATCCTGGCCCTGGCCTGTGCGGGTCCATATGCTGAACTGGGGTGTGCTTCCCATGCAGGAGGCCCTCAGCTGGGTTCCAGCCCAGTGTGGCCCCCGCCTACCTGTGTGGAATGAAACCTTGTTGAAAACTGATGATGTACAACTGTGGAGACTGCTCTGGGCCCTCCCCCTTCTCTCTGTCTCTCTCTCTGTCTCTACTCTCTCTGTCAAAAACAATAAAATAAATCTTTAAGAAAATATGGGGAAGCCGGGATGGCTCAGTGGGTTAAGCGCTCGCTTTGCAGCGCCGGAGACTGAGGATCGGGTCCTGGCCCCGGCCCGTGCAGAACCATGTGCTGAGCTGGGGAGTTCCCCCAGTTCAGTTCTCTTTCTCTGTCTCTGTATCTCTCTCTATCTGTCAAAAAATTAATAAAATAAATAAATAAAAACTTAAAAAAAAAAAAAAGAAAATATATGTGCCACATTAAAAAATAATAGGAGACTAGAGCCTCAAGCCATTCTACCTAGAGGTTCGACTCTTGGTTTCTTGTTTAAAAATTCAGACTATTGACCAAGTCACTTTATCATTCTGTGCTTCTCTCTACCTATAAGGTAAAGGCCCAAGTAGGATTGCTTCAAGGAATAAATGAAAAAGTAAGTGTGAAGCACTCAGAATGAAGCCTGACATATAGTACTCCTGTATGGATGTGAGCTATTCTGTTTTCAGTTGCATTAGCAGATATTTTAAAATTGTGAGCCTGCCTGGTGTTTTCCAGCGTCTGTGAAGCAAGACTTTGCATCCACTCCTGGGATGTATAACCCCTTTTCCAGGGCAACCTGGCAAAATGCAGAACTATAACAAAACCACTTTTTTTTTTTTTTTAAAGATTCATTTTTATTGTTTTTGACAGAGAGAGAAAGAGAGAGAGATACAGAGACAGAGAGAAGGGGGAGGGCCCAGAACAGTCTCCATAGTTGTACATCACTGATTTTTCCACATAGTTTCATTACACAGGTGGGCGCAGGAACTGGGCTGGGGTCTCACAGGGCAGGAACTGGGCTGGGGTCTCACCCCGGTGAGAACCAAATTGGGGGCACTCCCCAGTTCAGCACATGGGTCCACACGGGCTGGGGCCAGGACTCGATCCTTGGTCCCTGGGGCTGCAAAGTGAGTGCTTAACCCACTGAGCCATCCCGGCTTCACTCAAGCCACTTATTTTTGATCCAGCATTTCCATGTATGAGATTTGTTTTTTTGGACATAAGCAGAGGAACAATAAATATGTGCTTATCCACTTTTCTTCAACAATGAATTGGGGTAATATAAAGAAATCATCAGAGAGGCACACGAAGATGAACGTACAGCATATTTATACTGCTTTCATTTCTAATGGTGAACAGCAGGGAAGAACTGGATAAATAACCACACAGCCATGAGAGTAAGAGAGAGATGGAGGAGTTGTGCTTTAAAGACATATTTAACAAGATAGTTTCTAGGGATTTTATATATATCAGTATACTATAGTCTCATGGTAAAAGGCTCAAATAGGATGCTCAGGGGTTGAGCCTTGCAGTCATGAGGTCTGGGGATTGAATCGTGGCTTCTGATGGTGCAAACCCGTACGCTGAACTGCATAACAACTGGTAACCACCAGGATGGTGGCGAAAGTTCCCACCTCCCAAGCGGGAGGCCCCCAGTTTGGTTCCCGCCCAGCTTGGACCCACATCCACCTGTGTGAAATGAAACTATGTCAAAAAACGGATGATGTACAACTATGGAGACTGCTCTGGGCCCTCCCCCTTCTCTCTCTCTTTTTTTTTTCTCTCTCTCTCTCCCCTCCATCCCTCAACACAATAAAATAAGAAAATAAGTAAGACAGGTTAAAATCATAGAAAAGTGAACATATAGAAATTCCCCTGAAGCTCTCACCCTGCCACTTCTTCCCAAGAGGAAACCACTGTTGGCTGTTTGGAACAGACTTCCAGGGCGTCTCCTGCGTGCACATACTTGTGCATCACTCGTGTTCTTTAGCATAATTGCAATCACTGTGTACAGTGTTCTCTGGCTTTTGGTCCCATGGAGCAATATACCTAGGGACTTTTCCATGTCAGGAAATGAAGGTCTGTCTCATTTTTTTAAATGGCTGCAGTGTTCCCAAAGCCTGCCATGCCCTCATTTGTCTAACTATGCCCCTATTGTCAGTCATGGAGGCTGTTGCCCATGTTTGTTTTATGAGCAATAGCATCATAGCCAGCCAGGCTGCAATGAGCACACATCTTTAAGCACCTATATCAATGGAACCAATTGTTGGATGTGGAATGGTTATGTCAAAGGTGATGTGTTTTATTTTAATGGGGTGAGGGGTGGGGGATCATTTCTTTTAACAACAGAGAAAGCACACCAAACTAACAGAAGTCCATCAGGAGTTGCCACTGTACAAGTCAATGCCCAGAGGCCCTGAACTAGCATCAGAGACAAGCTAAATATGGGAAGTCAGTCACCATTAAGCGAACGCTGATGCAGCATCTTTGGGAACATGGAGGAGGCAGAAGACAGCAAGTCATGTGCACGCTGTGTGTCAGTAACTTGGACTCCTGCAGTTTTTTCTCCTCCCTCGTTTGATGGGGGAGCCTGGGGAGGTTTGCAAATGACCAAGGAGAAGAGAGGCCCGTGTCTCAGGACTGCAGGACAACCAATACTGGGTTCTCCCCGGGTCACATCCATGAAACAGGGACATGCCATCTGTCCTCTGAGCAGCAAGTGCCATGGATGAACAGCAGCTCCTTTGAATTCTAGGGTCTTGCTAGGAAAACAGGGGAGGTGGGAGCTATTGATGAAAACTTTGCTGTTCCAAAGGGTAGACGTCATTCTCCCAGTTTTTACTTCATGTATCTAGGTTTCAAATCAAAGGACAAGGAAAAAGGGGGAGGGATTAGGGAGGGGGCAGCAAATATATGGTGATGGAAAGAGAGCTGATTCTGGGTGGTGAGCACATAATGCGATGCATAGACAATGTCATGTAGAATTGTACACCTGGAACCTATGTAATTGTTACCAACCAATGTCACCTCAATCAATTTAACAATTAAAAAAAGAAAATGAATTAAGTTATTAAGTCACAGTAACAAAAGAAATTATCATGTATCTTGGAATTAACAAAAATGTACAAAATCTTAATAAGGAAAAGTTTTACACTTGTTTAATGGCTGTAAAAAAAAGTAAAAAAGACTCCCCAACAATCCAGGTAATCAGACATGCCATCTTTTAAACAGATTTACTGGAGTATAATTGGACATACAATTGACTTCACATTTTAAAGTATACAATTTTATAAGTTTTAATATATACGTACACCTGTGACACCATCACCACAAAAAAGATAATATACATACACTAGCCCCCCCCGCCCCCCCAAAAAAAGAAAAAAGACAGCAACTCAAAAATTACTTGGGGGGAAAGCCGGGACGGCTCAGCGGGTTGAGCGCTCGCTTTGAGGCCATGAGGACCGAGGATCGAATCCCGGCTCCGGCCCAGGCAGGACCCACGTGCTGAACTGGGGAGTTCCCACAGTTCGGTTCTCTAACTGTCTCTGTCTCTGTCTCTCTCTCTATCTGTCAAAAAGTAAAATAGAAATAACTATGCA
>PVKE010003319.1:20085-73496 GCA_004027555.1 Craseonycteris thonglongyai | reverse complement strand
ATGTAAGTTAATTTTTAAAAAGTTGATTGTATGGAAGCAAGATTTTTATATTGTTTTTTAAAGAAAGTCTTTAATCTTTCTACTAAGAAATTTTTGTCACTTATTAAAGAAATTTGATTTCAAATATGTTCCTTTTTCAAAGAAACTGTATCGTAGAACATAATAGTCTATATGCTACTTAGTCTACATTTAAAGGGGAAGACAAGCAGTATTTGAAAGCCCAATTTCTGTCATTATCTTAATTTCAGATACAATTAACTGGAAAGTTTTAGCCTTTAATGTTTCATGTTCTGTTTTCACCCAGTATTTTCTTTCATGTGCATTCAATGATATACTTACAAAAAATTCAAAAATCGCTACTTAATTTTGGGAATTGAATCTTAAAAGAAAATGAAACATCAAAAATAAACAAAAACATTTACACAGCTGCTCTTGATAATATTTGCAAATACATGGAAAATTTTTTTCTCCTAAACAATATTTAATAAACAGTTACTTTAATGTTTGTGTAAATACTTCATGTATAGTTGTGATTGGAATTGTAAAGTCTCAATTCTCCATAAGTCTTTGAACAAATAAATACTGCACACTCACTAAATCAAGACCAGCTGATTAAGCTCACCTAATGTAGTTTTAGAATAACATAATATGCTATGTGTATATAAATAGTGTATATTGGAACTTATCTGTGAAATTTTATACACCTAGAAGTTTCTTCTCATCCTTAAATTAAAAATAATTTTATTTTTGCCATACTGTAATAAATTTGGTGTTGCAGGTTGTTGATAATATAAAAATGTCATCCTGTGTACTAAGATATTTTTGGTGTTAATAAGAAATACAGGGTTGTAATTTTTCTTCCTTTTCCATGACCTTATGGATTGTATTTATTTTAAGACCTGTTTGTAATTAAATGTTTTCTGCCACAGACATTGTCTAACATGAGATTTCTACATTGGGTTTCATACTTACTATTTTATATTAAAAATAAAAATAACTTCCACTTTTTCATTTGAAATCTTGGTACATGAGAAAATTACTGATAATTTATAACATTTTCAGTAATATAGAAAAATTTCCCCTTGGTGTTAAAATATATGAAGTGGGATATGTTCATATAGTTTGGAAAATATAGACTGTAATTTGGTAATTCATAAAATTACCTGAACATGAAATAATTATAGTATTTATCAGGATTTGAAATGATTTGCAGATACGTTGTCATAATATGCTGTTTCAAATAGTTGATTTTTGACCACGTAACAAATTTTACTGTAAATTTTGAAGATGGTTATAATGTCTTACCTTTTGGATATTTTAAAAACTAATTTTAAATGTTTAAAAATTGTGGCTTATGGATTTCTGAAAAAAAATTTCTTAGTAAAAATAGTGTCAAGGCTCCTGATTTCTAGAAGAGGATTTGCTGAATTGTTATGATGACAAAGCTAGTTATTTTTGTAAGCAATTATAAAATATATAGCATCAATCTATCATGCTGTTTCTGTCAAAAGATATTTTTCTTATTTACTTACATCAATTTTAGTCAATAAAGGGAGGACTCAATTCAGGGGATTTGATATTTTTCATTAGTTTGATTTTGTTTCTTTTGAAGATTATTAAATATTTATTTTTACAGTTTTCCCAGAAGAATTACTCTAATTTTATCAAACTAAATTTGAATTAGAGTTTTTAGAAAACCTTACTGTGTTAAAAAGAGAAGTGATGTTGCTTACATAGTGTGTGTAATGAGATGAATAGTGCCTCCCCCCTGCCCCCCCCCAAACACATATGCAGATAGTGACCTTGTTTGGAAATCATTAGCGAAGGATCTCAAAGTGACATCATTCTGAATTTAGGCTGGTCTTAAAATCCAATGACTGCTGTCTTCATAAGAAGAGAAGACCAGACACACAACAAGCAAGATATGTGAAGATGGAAGCAGAGATTGGAGTTTCAAGGCACCAGAAGTTGGGAGGAAGCAAGAATTCTTCCCTAGAGCCTTCAGAGGGAACATGGCCTTGCTGACACCTTCATTTCAAATATTTAGCCTTTGGAACTGAGAAGAAATTTATGTTGTTTTAAGGTACTAAATTTGAGGTACTTTGTTACTGCAACCCTAGAAAACGAATAAATATAGATAAAAGTGTACAGCAAAATCTGAGTACCAAGCACTCCAAACTTGTACAAAGATTGGTTAAAATTGTCACGTGAGTTCCAAGTCAAATGTTTGCAGTCCAGTCACAGTCTCTTTTCTAAACTAGAATGAAATTGCACAGATAAATGAACTAAGAACCCCAATTAATCCCATAATCCCATTCTTACTGGTTAACATCACATTTACATTTCAATAATTTCCTTTTGCCAGAGGTGTTAGGATTATAACTGTACCTTTAGGATCCACTCTTCTGCCCATCTGAAGTAGTGGGTGTTAAAGGGAGATGTTCAAAGGCAAGCAGAGAAGAAACTAAACTGGACGGTTAGTCCTTAACCTACTGAAGAATGGAGTTTAATTTTATTCTTATTTTACACTGTTTAATATACTAAAGAGAAAAATAAGGCTTTGCAGCAAGTCAGTGACCTCTACTGAGTACATTTTGGTCAAGGGAGCAGATATACTTTTTTAAAAAATTGAGGTGAAATCACACAACAAATAGGCTATTTTAAAGTGAACATGATTCAGTGGCATTTAGTACATTCAAAATTTGCAACCACCACCTCTAGTTCAAAATGAGACCTTTGCGTTCACATAGCATGATATTTTTGAGGTTCAACTCTCCATACACCACAGTATATGACAAGCTTGTCTAACTTGTGGCCCAGGATGTCTTTAAATATGGCCCAACACAAATTGGTAAACTAATTAAAACAGATTTTTTTTGTGATTAAAAATTTTTTTAGCTCATCAGCTATCGTTACTATAGTGTAGTGTATGTGGCCCAAGACAATTCTTGCAGTGTGGCCCAGGGAAGCAAAAGATTGGACACCCTGGTCTATAAGGTTTCTGTACCACAGTTTATTTATCCATTCGTTTATTCATGAGCACTTGAGCTGTTTCCACTTTTTGGCTATTGTGAATAGTGCCACTATGAATGTGTGTGTCCAAGTATTGGAGTATCATTCTTCAGTTCTGGATATATACCTAACAGTGAAATTACTGGGTCATGGTCATTTTTGTTTTTTTAAGATTACTTAGTTATACATCATTAGTTGTGACATCGTTTCATTCCACACAGGTGGATGTGGGGCAGTGTGAGAACCAAACCAGGGTGGGGTGTGGGGGGGTCCCGCATGGGACGCAAGAATCTTTGCCTTCATCCCAGCAGTTACCAGTTGCTCTGCAGTTCAGCATATGGGTTTGCATGGACTGGGGCCAGGATTTGATCCCTAGACCTCATGGTTGCAAAGCAAATGCTCAACCTACTGAGCTATCCCAACATTCCCGTATGGTAATGCCATGTTTAATTTTTTAAGGAACTGCCAAATGTTGCCAACAGCAATGATGAGAGTGCACCCTCTCCAACACTTATTTCCTGTTTTTAAAAATTATAGCCATCCTTTTGGGGGTGAAGTGGTACCTCTTCATGGTTTTTATTTGTGTTTTCCTAATGACTAATGATGTTGAGCATCTTTTCATACACTTGGTTTGTTGCCCATTTGTGTATATTCTTTGGAGAAATGTCTCTGTAAGTCCTTTGCCTATTTTTTAATTGGGTTGTTTGTCTTTTTGTTATTGAGTCTGGATACTAGATTCTTACTAGACACATGATTTGCAAATATTTTCTCCATTCTGTAGGTTGTCTTTTTCTTGAAGCCCTTTGGTACATGAAAGTTTTTAGTTTTGATGAAGTTCAGCTTATTTTTTCTTCTGTTGCTCATGCATTTAGTATCATCTTTAAGAGGCCATTGCTGAATCCAGGGTCATGAGGGGTTTCTCCTGTTTTCTTCTTAGAGTTTTATGGTTTTACCTCTTATAATCAGTTTGTTGATCCATTTTGAGGTAAGTTTTGTACAGGGTGCTAGGTAGGAATCCAGCTTCTTCTATATGAGGTAGTTATCCCAACGTGATTTTTTGAAGTGACTGTTCCTTCACCAGCCACTTTTGTGTGTGTGTGTGTGTGTGTGTGTGTGTGTGTGACATTTTTGGAACATACCCTAATCGTTGTCATTTCTAGGACCTACGTTCTACAACTGCGATGCCTCAAACCCATAGCTATATAGCTTGCAACTCTAAGAGGTGAGTCTTGTCCTCGTCTGATCACTTCTGTTACATACCTAAAGGGTAACAAGTTGGTGCTAACTTGTTAGGATATAGCTCCTAGCAATGAACTACGAGGGCCCACGAACAGATATCCCAGGTGTCACGTATCAATGTAGAGATGGTTTGGAGCTGTCACATTTTTTTCCCTCCAAGTAACTTCAGACAAGTGTTGAGAAAAGTAGTGTCTAAAAAAGAAATAATGGGACTTAAAACCCTACCCCCAAATAATATTTTTTCCTGGTAAACCCCCCGGGGATTTTCACTTGTATGTCATTGTTCAAAACTGTGTCAAAATGCTACTCTCAGTGGCGAGGGACTCTGGGAAAGTATTTTGCTTTTCAGCCTCTAGATATAGAGAAGGCAGGGGAGGCGATGACAGAGTGAATGCAGCATGCCATTCTATAGTATCTGCTCCAGAGACATACTGTCCAAGGGTGCTTCCAACCTGGTAAATTGGTAAATAAATTCAAATTGGTCAGTTGCTAGTCTATGGTCCAATAAACTCTTGTTAAGATTCTCTAATATAAACATACCATAGTTTCTAGTCAACAAAGGCTAGAATTAATATATTTACATCTGACCTGATTATTAAAAGTGGGATTTTTTTTAAAAACCTTTTTTCTCAAGGGAGACAGAGAAAGCCCTGCAAGTCGAGATGGGGATAAAAGCTTCAAACTGCCTCAAAAGCTTCAAACAGAGATTTGTCAGCATTCATTCATTCATTCATTTATTCAATAACATAAATTATATGCTGGGGAATCTTGAGTTTCCAAGCCTGAGTTGTATTTGTGGCTTTGCCATGTACTAACTAATATACCATTACACTTTACACTGTGACTTGATTGAAAACCATTTTCATATACATTGTAATTGAATTTTTATACCACTTCTTAGAGAGCTAGGCACAGAGATGAATCTTCACAAGGTAGTAAATGGCAAAGCTGAGAGTCTGAACTAGGCTGTCTGATGATCAAGCATGTAGTTTCCCCCACTATACTAGTGTGACTAGTACCTAGAAATACTTTGTGTAGTAAGGCTATCAAGTAATGTAATGTCCTATAACAGCTTCCTTTCCCACAGAACACAGATTGTCCGAGTCCCAAAGGATTCACCTGTATGAAATGCCTTCAGGGGTGAGAACACTCATGTGGGAAGAGCTTAAGAGTGGGTAAATCTAATGTGTATATCTAGTACAGTTAGCTCAGTCACACAGGTGGGCTGATGAGACCAGAGAATTTATGTAAACAGACTTGCTCTTTCTAAGAATCTGTAAGGTGGAGGAGGGTCAAACATCAGGGTGAGTGTGGAGTGGTTGGAGCTTAAGCAAGTTTACAGAATTCTATGTCTTTGGAATGGAAAAGAGCAAAAAGTATTGCTCTGAGGAAGCCAGCAGGTGACAACTAGTTGAGGCTGATATGAACTAGGAGAGTAGTTCTGAGTTGAAGCTTAGAGACCCAGAGCCTACCTACATAGCCTGGTTTATCCAAGAATCAAAGTTACTGAGAAAAATCATCTAGACAGAACTAGGGTTCTTGTATGTTCTGGATAAGGGCCAAACTCTAGAACTACAAATTAGGTAGGTTATTCATGATCTCACCCTTGGTAGCCCTTCTTACCTCTTTTTCCACTTTCCTGTGTTCAGGCTAGATTGCAATCCCCAAACCCAAAATTCCTCTGGTTCCAATTTTGCTTTTTCGTGCCTGTTTTTGTCCCTGTTGTTTTTCTGTGCCTGAATTGCTTTGTCCATCTAACAAATTGTCTTTTTGACTGTCAGCTCGTATTTCGCTGATTCTAGCCCCCAAACCATGCTGCACTTCTGTATTATCTCGGGACCATGTTTTACTTGTTGTTATGTTGTATCAGAATGATCTGTCTTTGTGCCATATGGACCTGTCTCTGTGTCCGATACCATAGTTTGGCTCATTCAGTATACATTTTCAGCCATCTTATGTATGTTCTATGTGGAAGTCTGTAAAGAAGATAGTAGTACTTGCCTTCCTAGACTTCTTTGCAGCCAGAGGTGACAACATGACATGGTTTTGGTCAATGAGATATAGGTCAAAGTTTCTGGGGGACTCCTTTCTTTGAAAGTAAAGGCTTTTGGCTCTTTTTCCTTCTCCTGGCTTAGAAGGCAGATGCAATATCAGGAGATATAGCAACCATATCGTGACCATGAGGAAGAAAGTTATGATGACTCAGGAATATTTAGTGGACCTAGCTCCTTGATGAAACTTTCAAGTAGCTATACCAGCTGTACTATCTTCCTCTGGACTTCTTTATCTATAAAAACAAGCAAACAAACCTTTATCTGTTACCTCTATTTGTATCTAGACTACTGTTGGCAGGCTTTTGCTATTTATATCTGAAAGCATTCCTACTCCCCACTAGATCTGTAAAATCCTTCAGAACTTGGAGCTATGTTTTATTTGGTGTATCCCCAGGGCCTAGCATAGACACTTGAAATGTTTGTGGAATGAAGAACAAAAATGAATTTAGCAGAAAGCTGCATGGCAATCAATAAATGTGAGTTTTCTTTGATGTCTTCTAATCCTGGGGCTTACAGTTTATCATCATTCCATTTTAACATGTGTGAAGTTAGGATGTATTTTACAGTGGTTGAGCAAGTATTGTAGGGTTTCATTTTATTCCCTTAAAAAGCTATTCAAACACCAATGCATCTTAAACTTCAAGTTGTTATATAATAGAATCTAGGAAATATGGCATTATTTCAACTATCAAGAGGCAACAGGGCTAGGGTCCTGTCTAAGTGTCAAGAAGATCAAAGGCTCTTTTTTAAAGAATTCCCTTTTATCTCCAGTGCTCATCAAATAATACTCATGAATGCTTTCAAGAACAAATGCTCGTTTCTCCACTCAGAGCCCAGAGCTTGCAGCAGAAGCACAGTGAACATTTCTTTCTGATTTGTGGCAGGAAACCATACATCACAGACTCTTGCTGCGGGCTGTTAAAGGGGCCATTGTAGTGGTTTGAAAAACAACACGTAAAGGAGTCACCTAAACGGTTGAAAAGTCATAGTCAGCTACTTGGGCCTGTGACATTAACAAGACACATTGCAAGAGGATATGGGGATTAAGGACAAAGCAAGTTCTACGTAATGCTTCTGACAAAGCTGGATATCTTTACTTCCATGTCCACACTCACATGTTTATCCTGGTTGTGAACCATTAGTATAGATTCATTCAAGTTCTCTTCCAGCAATGAATCTCTATAAGTCCATATTTTTCACTGGGAACAGAAAATTAGAAAAACTAGAATTTGAATTTTTTTTTAATTTAATTTATATCATGCAGCACCTTAATTTGAACTTTTAGACTACTTCCTTTAAATGTTATGGCAGAGTAAGATGGATAGAGGTGGTCAGATTTTACAAGTATAGTTAAGTTATTCTTCATGGGAAGGGTTGTATTGTCATTTTTTACCCTTCTTTTTTCTAAGATTACTGTACACATCTGCCCACACCTTTGATCCTTGGAGCAGTGTGTACCCATTCAGTGATTTTGGTATTGGTTGCATGTCATGTGTTGGCCAATGGGATATAAGCAGATGCAACCAACGCTCACATCTAAGGAGAAGCCTAAAGAGGCATGAAATTCCTGCAGCTCTGGTTTCTCTTCTCTTCAGAACTTGTATATCTCAGGTAGGGGCAGTTTCTTCAGCCTGGGCCTAGGAATTGGATGACAAAGAGAGCGGAGTAACAGCCTGGACCAGAACCATAGGCTACATGGTGGTGTAATCCACTAAGATTTTAGGGTTGGAGGATGCTGATTAGCTTAGTGGTTGAGTGCTTGCCTCACAATTGTGAGGTCCAGGGTTCAATTCCTGGCCCTGGCCTGTGCAACTCCATATGCTAAACTGTGGTGCAACTGGTAACTGCCAGGACGGCTCAGCGGCAAAGGTTCTTGCCTCCCATGGGAAGACCCCTGGTTTGGTTCCTGCCCTGGGCAGCCCCACATCCACCTGTATAGAATGAAACCAATGATGTACAACAATGCTGGCTGCTCTGGGCCCTCCCCACTTCTCTCTCTCACTTTCTCTCAAACAATAAAATAAATCTTAAAAAAAAAAAAAGATTTTAGTGTTGTTGGCTAAGCAAAGATTACAAATATGCCCGGAAAGAGAAATATAGAATAAAAAAATTAAATTAGCTAATAGGTAGCATCTAAATATAATTCTCATTTTACAATATGTGCAAGTCATCTTCATAATACTTACACTTACAACCTAGATTTAAACATTTTTTATAATTGTACTTAAATAGCAGCATTTTTACTGGGTTTTATAGTGGTTAAGTTTTTTAGGGTTAAGGAAGTGAATACTTTTTGGATCTGACTACTAAAAATATAATAATCTTTAATATTTGGAAGTTCCATGGCTTATGTGACTTTTGAACAGATTTCCAATCTTTGAATCAGAGCATTGGAGGACGGGGGAAGTGAAAGAGATAATTCTGAGAGCATCTTTAGAGCAAGAGTAGGCAGATCCTCCAAGACAAAAATTTAGAAAATTTATGGTGGGGTTGTTTGGACATACTTGTAAAAGGTTAATTCCACAAACCCATAATATGTAATTAAGCACATGTGCCACTATTGTGATTTTATACGTTCCTAGCTTACAAGTAAAAACAATATTCTTCTAGGTGTATGGACTCTAGCTAAAGTGTATTATGATTTCATTTTTAAATATGAAACAGTTATCTTATGGTTCTGAGCTCTGTGAGTTCTGCAAATCATGTATTTTTTTAACCGCACCTCAGACGGGACAACTATAGAAAGCACTTAACAAAATACTTAAAAAAAAAAATTATTTTATTGTTTTGAGAGGTGAGAGAGAGAGAGAGAAGGGAGGGAGGGCCCAGAGCAGTCGCCATAGTTGTACATCATTAGTTGTGACACGGTTTCATTCCACACAGGTGGACGGAGGGCTGCGTGGGGCGGGATCTGAACTGGGGGCCTTCCTCATGGGAGGTCAGAACTTTCGCTGCCATTCCGGTGGTTACCAGTCCTGCCACAGCTCAGCATATGCACAGGCCAGGGCCTGGGTTCACTCCCTGGACTGCAGTTTGCAAGGCAAGTGCTCAACCTGCTAAGCTATCCCCGCATCCCACAAAATACTTATTAAATGACAGCAATAAAGGTTATTAAGAGAGTATTTCATACTCTGATAAAGTGATTCAAGTATCGATGTTTTAGGAGAGAGAGTATATAATAGTGGTTACTTGCTCTTGAGCAATTCATACTCCTGAGCTCAGAATTCCCAATTTGCTAAGCATGGGGTCTGTTATAGACAGTTACTAAATTTCCTACCAGCTATAAAATTTCAGAATTTTTATTATTTTTATTATTTTTTAAAGATTTATTTTATTGATTTTTGACAGAGAGAAACAGAGACAGAGAGAGACAGAGAGAAGGGGGAGGGCCCAGAGCAGTCTCCATAGTTGACATCAATTTTCCATATAGTTTCACTCCACAGGCGGGCACAGGGCTGCGCAGGGCAGGAACTGGGCTGGGAGCCTCTCACATAGGCCCTGGCAAGAACTGAACTGGGGGCACACCCCAGCTCAGGATATGGGTCCGCATGGGCCAGGGCTGGGATTTGATCCTCAGTCCCTGGGGCTTCAAAGCGAGTGCTTAACCCGCTGAGCCATCCCAGCTCTCCCAATTTCAGAATTTAAAAAAATAAAATTTTACAGAAAAACTGTGAAGATAGTACAGAGAGTTCTATAACTAGTTTCTCCTATTAACTTTTACCTTAGAGTGGTACATTTGTCACAGTTTATAACAAATATTCATACATTATTATGAACTAAAGTCCATACTTCATTCAGATCTTCTTTTTCTGTTCCAGGATTTCATCCAAGCTGCCACATTACCTTTAGTTGTTATGTCCCATTAGGGTCCTTTTGGCTGTGACGGTTTCTCAGACTTCCCTTGTTTGTGAGGACCTTGAGGATTACTAGTCACCAATATATTTGCAGACTGTCCCTGAACTAGGATTTGTGAGACATTGTCCTGATGATTTGACTGGGGTTTTTGGTTTTTGAGTAAGAAGGTCAATAAGAAAAGTATCCTTCTCCTCACATGATCTTAAGGGTAAAGACTACCAGCCTGACATCGCTGTAGATGTTGATTTTAATCACCTGGCTGAGGTAGTGTTTGTCAGGTTTCTCTATTTCCACCTTTCTACGTCGCCCTCTTTGGAAGGAAGTCACTAATGCACAGCCCGTACTTAGGGAGGGAGAGTATCTACACAAATTATTTGCAATTCGACCTGGGAGGTTAGTCTCTTCCATTTGTTTCTTTATTTAATCATTTATTTTTATCACTATGAGCTCATGGATGTTTATTTTTTTATTTTATTGTTAAATTTATTGGGGCAACATTTATTGGTAACAATTAGATAGTTTCCGGATGTACAAGTCCACATCACATCACCTGTGCATCGCATTATGTGCTCACCACGCAGACGTTTATTTTTTAAGAGATTTATTTTTATTGTTTTTGACAGAGACAGAGGGACAGAGACTCAGAGAGGTGGGGAGGGCCCACAGCAGTCTCCATAGTTGCGTGTCATTGGTTTTCTACATAATTTCATCCCATAGGTGAGCACGGGGCTGCGCAGGGCAGGAATGGGGCTGGGGGCCTCCTGTATGAGGCTCACCCCGGTGAGAACTGAACTGGGGATTCACCACAGTTCAACATATGGGTCCTCACGGTCCGGGGCCAGGAGCCCAGTCCACGGGAGGACTCAACCCACTGAGCCATCCTGGCATCCCTGACACTTATTTTATATTTTGGATTATAGTCCCATATTATCTTATTTCATTACTCAAATTGTTTCACCTATGGCCATTGGGAGCTCTTTCAATTTACTCTTGTGTCCCTTTCACATACCCCTAATCATTGTCTTCCTTTCCTTTCCTTTTTCCTTTCCTTTTTCCTTTCCTTGCCTTTCCTTCCCTCCCTCTCTCTGCCTCTCCCTCTCTCTTTCTCTCTTTCTTTCCAAGCACTGCTTTATTTTCTGGAACTAAGATGTTCCGGACTCATCTTATTAATATTTATTTCCTGTGCTAGTCCTAGAATCAGCCATTTCTATGGATGCCCAGATTTCTTTTATTAGAGGATTGTATTAGAAACCAAGACTTAGGTATTAGATGTGTGTGTGTTGCTGAGATGTCATTATTTCTAGGCCCTCAGTTGAGAGCAAGAAAATATACGTGTAGACTAGCCTGTGTACATACCTATAGATCTTTCTCTAGCTAGCTAGCTATATCTATATTAAGCCACACTTAAGTTCATCCTGGTGTCTCTGACTTGACTCCATTACCACCTGGATCATCCTAGCCTGATCCCCCTGCTTATCTGTAACTGTCCACTCCAACCATAAAAAACCTGGTGCCCATCATCTGCCATCCATATACTCAATTGTTTAATTCCAGTATATATGTATAGTGATTTCAGAATTGTTGACCTATCCCCCTCAGGAAGCAACCTGGACAGTTGCTGATGCACAGTTCTTTTTGCCTTTTGTGTTATAGACTCCACTTTCCTAAGTTACTTAAACCAGCACTCTCCCCCCCCCCCCACCATGCTCTTCAGTGGAATTGTTTCATATATTTGTAATACAGTTATATTTTTGTGTCACATTCTGCATTCTATCCTGGAATCTCCTAACTTCCTAAGTAATCTCTTTAAAATTCGTACATATTAACGTTCACTCTTTGTGCTGTAAGTTCTATAGGTTTTGATAGATGCATTGTGTCATGTAGCTACCATTACAGTACCAAAGAGAAGAGTCTGTGTTAGGGATTGACCACCCTAAAAATATCCCCTGTGCTTCACCTGTTTAAACCCTCTCCTCCCCAAACACTGACCTCTGTACTGTCTTTATAGCTTTGCCTTTTCTGGAATCTCATACAAATGTAATTATATAGAATGTAACCTCAGAGCGGCTCACTTCACTTAGCAATATGCATTTAAGGTCTCTCCATGTCTTTTTATGGCTGGTCAGCTCATTATTTTATTTTATTTTATTTTATTTTATTTTATTTTTAATCACTGAATAGTATTCCATGGTGTGATTTCACCATGTTTTTTTAATCTATTCACCTATTGAAGGACATCTTGGTTGCTTCCAGTTTGGGGCAATCATGAATAAAGCTGCTATAAACATTTGAGTGCTAGTTTTTGTGTGGATGTAAGTTTTCAAATCAATTGTGTAAATACCTAGGAACATGGTTGCTGGATTGTATGGCAAGACTATATATTTAACTTACTAAGAAACTAGCAAACTGTTTCCCAAAATGGCTGTACCATTTAGTATTTCCATCACCAATGAGTAAGATTTTTGGTTGCTCCTAATCCTAACATTTGGTATTGTCAGTTATAAAAACACTTTAGCCATTCTGATAGGTATGTAGTGACATTGTATTGTCATTTTAATTTGTATCCCCCTAGTGACAAATGATGCTGAGCATCTTTTCATATACTTATTTGCTATCGTTATACCTTCTTTAGTAAGGTGTCTAAATTTTTGTCCATTTTTAATTTGGATCATTTGTTTTCTTATTGTTGAGTTTTGAGAGTTATTTGTATATTTTGTTCACAATTACTTTATCAGATTTGTGTCTTGCAAATATCTCCTCCCAGTCTATGACTTGTCTTTTCATTCACTTGACAATCTTTCACAGAGCAGAAAGTTTTTAATTTTAATAAAGCCCACCATATTAATTTTCACTTTCTTGGATCATGCTTTTGGAGGTGGTATTTATCTAACACCTCATCACCAAACCCGAAGTCCTGTAGATTTCCTCCTGTTTTCTCCTAGAGGTTTTATAGTTCAGTATTTTGCACTAGGAAAAATAATCCATTGTGAGTTAATTTTTATAAGGTCCAAAGATTTTTTAAAAAGGTAGATTTCTTGAGATAATTCACTTACAGTTCATCCACTCACAGTGTACAATTCAGTGGTTTTTACCGTGTTCACAGGTAGGTGCAACCATCACTACAATCAGTCTTAGAACATTTTTTCACCTCAAAAAGCCATGTATTGTTTAGCTAACACCTCAATACCCTAACCTCCCAGTAATAAGTAACTATTAGTCTATTTTTAGTCACTATAGATTTCTCTATTCTGAACATTTCATGTAAATGGAATCATACAATATGTGACCTTTGTGATTAATTCCTTTCACTTAGCATAATATTTTCAAGGCTCGTCCATGCTCTAGCATGTATCTATCAGTGCCTCATTCCTTTTTAATGCAGAAGGATATTCCACTGTATATATACAGCACATTTTATTTATCCATTCATCAGTTGGACATTTGGGTTGCTTCCACTTTTGGCTACATTAATGTTGCTATCAGCATTCTTGTACAAGTTTCTGGGTGGACATATGCTTTCATTTACCTAGGAGATTATTTATATGGAGTGGAATTGTTGGGTCATATTATAACTCTATCTTTAACATTTTGAGAAATTGCCAAAATGTTTTCCACAGGGCTGTACCCCCATCAGCAGTATATTCCAGTTCCAATTTCTCCATATCCTTACCAAAGATTGTTATCTGATTTTTTGATTGTACCAAGTGGGTATAAAGTGGTATCTCATTTTTTTGTTGTTGTTTTTTGCCTTCCTCTGATGATTAATGATATCAAGTATCTTTTTCATGTGCATATTGGCCATTTATGTATCTTTTCTTAGAGAAATATCTATATGGGATCTTTGTCCAACTTTAAAATTGGGTTGCCTTTTTATTAATGAGTTGCAAGATTTCTTTATGTATATTGTAGCTAGGGGTCCTTTATTACAGGGGTACCAGTCTGTGGCCTGTTAGGAACCAGGCCCCACAGCAGAAGGTGAGAGGTAGAGGAGTGAGCAAAGCTTCATCTGTATTTACAGCTGCTCCCCATCGCTCACATTACTGCCCTAGCTCAGCCTCCTGTCAGATCATACAATGTAATAATAACAGAAATAAAATGCACAATACATGTAATGACTTGAATCATCCTGAAACCATAACTGCACCCCGTGCCCCACACACATCTCCCACCCAGTCCGTAGAAAACTTGTCTTCCATGAAACCGGTCCCTGGTGTTAAAAAGGACTGCTGTTTTATCAGATATACACTTTGAAAACATATGTTCCCTTTTTTTTTTTTTTAAAGATTTATTTTGTTTTGACAGAGAGAGACAGAGAGAAGGGGGAGGGCCCAGAGCAGTCCCCACAGCCACACATCATCAGTTTCAACATAGTTTCATTCCACACAGGTGGATGCAGGGCTATGCAGGGCAGGAACAGAATTGGGGGCCTCCCATATGGGAAGTGCACCCAGTTCAGCATATGGATCTGCATGGGCTGGGCCAGGACTTGATCCCTAGACCCACAGCCTCAAGGCACTCAACCCCCTGAGCCATCCTGGCATCCTCTATATCTTCCCATTCTGCAGGTTGTGTTTTTACTTTCCTTTTTAAAGATTTACTTATTGTTTTTGACAGAGAGATTTTTGACAGAGAGAGAGATACAGAGTCAGAGACAGAGAGAAGGGGGAGGGGCCCAGAACAGTCTCCATAGTTGCACATCATCAGTTTTTCCACATAGTTTCATTCCATAGGTGGTCGTGGGAGCTGCACAGGGCAGGAACGGCCGGGGTCTCACCCCAGTGAGAACTGAACTGGGGGCACTCCCCAGCTCAGCATATGGGTCCACACAGGCCGGGGTCGGGGCTGGGATTTGATCCTCAGTCCCCAGGGATGCAAAGTGAGCGCCTAACCCACTGAGCCATCCCGGCTTCCCCATGTTTTTACTTTCTTGAGAGTGCTCTTTGAAATACAAAATTTTAAAATTTTGATGAAGTTCAATTTGTTCTTTTTATATTTTCTTCCAGATTTATTGTTTGAGAGAAAAGAGAGAGAGGAGGGAAGGCTCAGAGCAGTCTCCATAGTTGTACATCATTAGTTGTAACATAGTTTCATTCCACACAGGCGGACACGTGGCCATGTGGGGAGGGAACAGAACTGGGGGCCTCCCTCCTGGGAGGTGAGACCCTTCACTGCCATCCCAGTGGTTACTAGTTGCACCACAGTTCAGCCTATGGGTTTTCACAGGCTGGGACCAGGATACGATCCCCGTGCCTCATGGTTGCAAGGCAAGTGCTCAACCTGAGTGATCCCCGTTTCCCCTAATTTGTTCTTTTTGTTGTTGCTTGTACTTTTGGTGTCATATCTAAGAATTCACTGCCAAGCTGTCATCATGAAGATTCACACTAATAGTTTTATAGTTTTAGCTCATTCATTTAGGTCTTTGGCCCTGTTAGAGTTCATTTCTGAATGTGGCAGGAGGTAAGGGTCCACATTCAGTCTTTGAGTTCTGGTGCTGGTGGCAGGGACAGCAGTGCACCTCTCTCCGAGTGACACCCCCACTTTAGGAGCTGAGTGCTTGGTAGGAAAGGGCAGCAGCCCCAGGGCTCCTGGAGGGGCTCTCCAGAAGCAGTCATGGCCCCAGAATTCTCAGGGTGCTGTGTCCACTGCAGAGCTTCCATCCTACAAGTGGGGGGCTGGATTAAGTAAGGAAACCTAATTTCTGTGCTATATTTGATGGCCTCAGCCACAGGGGTTTTGGAACAGGATGATACAGGCTGTCCTGTCCCTCCCAGGAAGATAACCCTCCCACTGGGAGTGGAGGGCAGAGGGAGCCCCGTGTTCTAGGTTGCCACAGTGTGGAGTGGAGTTCCCCTCTTGCTGAGCTGACTGGAAGCAAGGAGTGAGGAAGCGAGTCTTGGTTCACATATCGTAGACTCGCACTTTTCTTACCGAGCATTAATACATTTTCTTGAATAAATGTTTCTTCCTTTGCCATGTTATCCACAGGATCATTTCCAGTGATTTAAATGATTGAAAACAAAAATTTTCACCAAGTTGCTGTGGGGTGGGTTCAGAGAGCTCCTGGCTGTCATGATGCTGTAGATTCTTTTTTGCTAACTCAACATCAGTGAGACTGAGTGCAGGAGAAAACCAGGAAACTCAAATTCTGGTGCCCACTTAATAATTCATTCTCTACATATTGATTTAATATCAACTATGAAAATGGCTCAGAACTAAAAATGGATTGAATTGATGGTAACCAAAGATGGGAGCTCAGCATTGGCAGACACATTATTACCCATAAACTTTATGCAATATCTACTATGTATGTGAAATAGTAGAAGATAAAAAGCTAGAAATCTATTTCATAAACTAGGAGGTTTTCACAGAAAGATGACTAATAAACCAAGGCAGCCTATACTAAATGTCTAGAGCATAAATGCTACAGTTTTTCAGGGGCAGGAGCAACTATCCAGGACTGGAATAGTCAGGGAGGATTTCTGTGGAAGAGAGCTCAGCCAGATTCGGAGGAAGAGGATTCAGCTGTGTGTGTGTGTGTGCACGCGCTTGTGTACAAGCTCGTGTATGCTGGGAGAGGGTAGATTCCAAGGCAGAGGTGCTGAAGTGGGATTGCGTAATATTTGTTATACCGAAGCAATGATGTGCAGCCCTGCCTGCCTGCTGCAGGGTCACTATGGAGAAATCAAGTTGGACAAACAAAAACGTGAGGGAGAGAAGGATGGCTTGGTTGTTGGACCATGGAGTTCGGTCCCTATCTTGTGCGCTGCTGACAGTAATGAATGCTTTGTAGAGAAGAGTGACTTGGGCAAAGAGATTTCAGGAAAATGGATTTACCTGTAGTGTATAGACGGAATTGTGTGAGTGTGTGTGTGTGTGTTTGTGTGTGTGTGTGTGTAGGCAGAGGGGAGCCTACACGCAAGGAGATTAGTTATTAGACCAATAAAAAGTGAAGGTCTGAATTAAGTGAAGGAAGTAGGAATGGAGAGAAGTGTCCAGTGCATTGATAAGATAGTATACCATCAAATCAGGACTTTATAAGGCCAACCACTGTTTAAAACAAACACGCCAGTTTCCATAAAAAGAATTCTAGAATGCAAGAGGACATGGCTGATTTCACGATTTAAGATACCATGAATATTTTAAAGATGGATTTCTCATGCAGACTGAGGTCTTTTTACTTTAGAATTCACATGTTTTTTTCTTCCCTCTTCTTATTGCTTTAAATTCCTCCTCTCCACAATTCGCTTGATTTGATCTCAAACTAATCTCTTGCATGTTTTTCAGGAAAGCCAGGGTTGCAACAACAACAAAGACTGTGTATGGTTTCATGACTTTCCCCCCTGAACAGCTATCCGCTTAGAACTAGGAAACACGTGGACAACTCTTGCTTTTTAGCAGGTCTAACATGACCTTCAAAACTCCTTAGGACTAAGCTGCTCTCCTTGGGGGCTGCATCTCCTGTCAGACTCAGGCTAGAAGGGTCTCTGAGGCTTTTTGATGTCCATGTCTGGCAGTTCCGAGGCGAGAGTTGGCAAAACAATGTAAAAACACGGACAAAAAACAAACCACAAAACCCCACGCCTTACCACAGTAGGCTAAGTGAAGTCGCAGAAAGAAGGAAGATTTGGCTCTTGCCCTTTTAAAATTTCAGTGCAGCAAGCAAACACACACACACACACTCACACACACACACACACTTGCCCTTTTAAAATTTCAGTGCAGCACACACACACACACTCGGCTTTTCCCACTCTGCAACATTGACACACACACACTCTCTTGCCCTTTTAAAATTTCAGTGCAGCAAACACACGCACACACACACACACTCGGCTTTTCCCACTCTGCAACGTTGCACCAGCGCCCTTCCCCAAGTCCTGATTCATGAACCGTGCCACCTTTGTCTCATCTTAAACTGTGCAGACTATTTTAATCCAGCCACCCCCACCGCAGATCCCCCCCACCCCCCATGCTCTGGAAAGCTCTGATGTAAGGCGCTCGCTAGGTGGGAGAGCGCTCTCCCCATCCGCTGGGATGGGAGAGATCCCGTGAAGTCCCTCCCCAGAACTTCCCCTGCGGGGGCCCTGCCCAGGACCCGGGGCGCGGGGGGAAGCGCCTTGGTTCCTGTAAGGTGTGGAGCTCCTAGAGGTGCGGGCAGGGAGCTGGCGCGGTCCCCTCGCCGGGTGGGGAAGTCCTGCTGCCCTCTCCTCCCCGCTTCCGAGTCTCTGGGGGCTCGGGGGACCTTCGCCCACCGCGCTAGGGCGGAACATGTCCTCCTCCTACGCCAAGAACGTGCCCGCGGACGGGCAGCACTCGCCCACCTCGCAGGTACCGCCCCCTCCTCCGCCTCCCCCCTCCTCGGCTGCCCCGGAGCGCCCCGCCTTCGTGCCATGCGCGCGGCCCCCAGTCCTGGGAGTCGCAGCCTCTCTCACCCACCCCTCCTCCGCGTCCCTTTCTCCTCCCGCTCCTCCTCCTCCTCTTCCTCCTCCCCCTCCTCCCCACTCTGCTTCACCTCCTCCGGTCTCTGCGCTCCTGCTCTGCAGCCCGCAGCCCGAAGCCGTCCCCAGCGAATGCCGCGGACTCGGACCCCGCACCCTGAGAGTCTTTGTTAATGGATGTGGTGGGTGCTCGTGGGCTGTACCTCCCGGGCATCTTTTTAGATGTTGAGACTTAGGGTGGGTGGGGGCTGGATCGGGGGACCACGAAGTCTTGGGTGCGGGTTCTGGGCGACTCCGGGGAGCTGGCCCGGAGGAGGACTGTGGCCTGGGGGTGGTCGCAGGACCCCACGCTGCGGTCCTCACCTGCTTCTCTCTGTGCCCCGTGTGTCGAGTCCAGGTGGCCCGAGGCACCACAACCCGAAGGAGCAGGTTGAAGAGATCCGATGGCAGCACCACTTCGACCAGCTTCATCCTCAGACAGGTAGGAGGCAGGCGCGGGGCGGAGGCGCGGAGCAGGTCGGGCAGGAGGCCAAGCGCGTGGTGCAGGGGTCCGAGGGCGGAGCGCAGACCCCACATGGAGGAGGGCAGGCGTTCTTTCTGCGTCCTGCCGCCTCTGTCCCAGTTCGCCAAGTCTTTGGGTCCAGGCGACTCCGCACCTCCCTAGGAAGTTAGTTTGTGCGTCGGGACGCAAGTCGGCAGGGACTTGGTTTAGGGCAGGGACATTTAATTTAAGACTGGAACATTTCTGGTACATTTCGGTGCGTGGGAAAACATCTTTAAGTTGTGTGACTTGACTTTGAGTAACCAAAGCTCCTGGAGCCGGGCACCTGGTTTGATTCGGTTAAGAGTTAGGGGTCTTTTCTATTTTGCCCTATTTTGAATACTCTCTGTCTAGGTCTTCGGAGAGATGGCCGAGCTCTGGTCAAAAGAAAGACACGGAGCAGAAACTTTGGTCCCATTTGGGAATGCTTTCTTGGTTCTCTTAATTAGGGAAAGACTGCCGGATCCGGTTAAATCGAAATGAAGAAGGCCGGCACTAAGTTCCCAGGGTCTGGGTGCTGGTGCTACACTTAGTGTTTGTTTCTTAGTGGTTGTTTTCTTCTCCGTGGTTCTCGTATGCGGTTTTGTGTGCTAAAGCTTGCGCAGGTTATGCTGGATGCTTAGGTGCCTTTCATCTTGACCCAGGAAATTAGTCCTTAATTTTCAGCCTGTCCACATGCTGTAAATGAAATCAGCCCTACATGGCTGCTGGGTGCTGTAGAGATCGTGCAAAAGTGAGTCACCTTGATCTCCGTTTTGAAACAGAAACTGTCCAGGTGTGTGCGCGTGTGGGGTGACCTGGGAGGCCTGGTTAGCGCGCTAAGCCACTTTTATCCCAGGCTCCACTGTGTGCTACTGGAGTGACCTTGGGAAGTTCTTTTCTCTCTAAGTCACTCAGAACATTGTATAATGTATTTTTAACCTATGATGGCAGCTTTGCTGTGCTTCTTTAGAGATTGTCATCAGTTTATACCGGTTATTAGTGACGAATGGGCATTAGACTCAAAATTGGACTCAGACCTCTCCTAAAGGGTCCATTGAGCATATTTAGATAATAAAAATGCAGATATTCATACTCCACAGAAACAAATTATTACTATTTTTCTTCAGTTCAGTGAGCAATAAGCATGTGCGTTATTAATAAATACATGGTGGATTCACAATTCATTCTAAAAGTGCATTCTTTTCCCTTTTACCGTGCTTGGATTATCTAAGTATGTGATAAGGCAAAGACATCCTCCGCCTTTAAAAGAATTTTGAGTTATATATGACTGAGGTCTTGTTCTAGTTTACTTGGTAGGAGCCTACTTTGAGTAATGTTTTATTATTGCAAAATTCTTAGAAGTATTCCATGAACTACTTGGTTAAAACTTTTGAGTTCCTCTACAGGGTACACCATCACCTACTGATGCTTTTTCCCCCAATCACAAACAAAACAACATTTGTCTCATGTTCTTTTCTCAATTTGCTTCAATACTGATTGAGATAATACATGTATAAGTTCTTGTTAACTATGCTGCTGTGTGTTGACTAAAAATTGTAAGATGTATTACATGCTAAATGATTTCGGAAGTAATTTAATGCAGATTTTTAGAACAAATATATTTCATAACTCTTTCTGAAACTGGGATTTGTTAGTTTAATAAAATTATCTAATTTAAATTCTGGAGTTAGTTATAATTGTATATACACTCTTTCGATTTTTTTTCTGCAAAAATACATAATTTTTGTGAGCACTTACAGAAGTATAAGTACATAATCTCATTTAAATGGTGTAATACAGAGTTCTTTAATGGCTCCAATAAAAATAACAGGGAGTTTTATTACTTTGAGAAGGGATGAAAAATGATTGCAAATAAAATTTAACAGTATATTTTTTGAAATAAAATTGAACAGTTTTTACCCAAATTTCAACAAAACATTTTTTTTTAAAGCAGAACTGTTCATATTATCAGAGCTTGATTATTTGTTGAATGACCAGTGATTTATTCTTTTTTGAGTCCTTGACACATTGGAGTGATGGAATTTCTTGGTGATATTTCCCAGTCTGTGTGATGCTTTTGTACATGAAGACGGTAGTGAGGAATACAAATAAAAATAATGATGCTTGTTTCTTTATCACATTATTTGCAATATATAGAAAGAAAGCTTTCACTAAAAAAAAAAAAAATTGATGTGTCAAATCAGATAAGACTGGGCTGGTGGGAAAGAACAGAGGACAGTTTGCAAACTCATCTAGTAAATAGAATGACTAGCTGTCCCATTTTAAATGGGATAGACTATAACGGCACTGTCCTGTTTCAAACGGTACACATGGTCAGCCTACTGAGTCCTTAAATTTAGCCCAGTGAGACTAGGCCGACCATACATGGCGTTTGAAATGGGACAGTACCCTTGTTTTCGGTTCCATTTAAAATGGGACATCGGATCAGCCTACTAATAAAACAATGTGTATTCTTTGAGCTGGTAAAAAAATTTTAGTGTTTTGTGTGTGTACATGCATGTAACATATGTGTGCACACATACCCACACACATGTGAGTTGGCCTGAAAACAAGCAGACTGAGAAAGGAAGCCTGCTTGTACTCTGAGGACTGTGCACAAAGTCCCTCAGGCATCCTTGACCTTGTTTCCTGGTTTACTAGATTGCTGGCCTCCACAATTTAGGAGGGATGAGGTTTTGGAATCAGTCCAGGGAGAAACTAAATGGTTTTTTTGAGGAAATATGAGAAGATAAAGTCATTCATCCCTGAAAGGAGAGAGAGTTAGGGGTGACCCAGTAATGATCTTCAAAGTGTACATGAAGGCATTCTTTGGCAATGAGATGGACTGACTGTTCTTGGTCTTCATTGAGGATAAAACTCAAGAATTGGCTACAGTTAGAAAGGAATGATTTTTTACAGCAAGACTTTTCTAAGACTCTTGCTGTCATTGGAGTGGCTTTCCAAGTGAGGCTGTAGAATTTGCTCCCAGGAGATCACTTCTGACAGGCTATTTATAAATGGATTATTTATTCATGTTTTAAAATTTTAGGAAACACTTATTAAACATGAGCTATGTGCCCAGCACTCTGCTAGATATTATACAGGAGGAATGAAAAGATGAATGAAATGCAGTCCCTGTACCCAAAGAATTTATAATGTAGCTATGGAGATATAGATGTATAGAAAGAACTATCTATGTATATCATAGATATATAGCAGTATAGCAAGGAATGAGGCCGTGGGCAAAATACCCTTGTGTGCTGAGTATTGAAATACCCATGAATGCCACTGCACATACAGTTGATACAGTGGAGTGCTTCAGGTTACTGCCACTGGGATTACTCTCTGATCAGAGTGGGATTAGGTGGTTGACCTCTCCTTGTGAAATCTGCCCTTATGAGGACTGCAAAGTCTTGGGAGGCCTGGCCCCTACCAGCTTCCAGCCTCATCTTTGGCCTAGATCTCTTACTTCTGGACACAGGTCTTGAACATACCACCTTTCCTCCTGCCGTAGGCCCTATGCACATGCTGAGCCCTCTCTGGAGGGCTCTTTCTCTCCCCTCTGCCTGGTAAATTTATAATCTTCCTTCAGACCTGACTTTAGTCATCACTTCTTTTTCTAGCCTACCTGATGAGGTCAGTTCCTTAAACATGCACCTCATCCCAGAGTGCTTTGTGCCAGTTCTCAGATGCCTTCTCCTTATGAAGATAGTAAATTCCACCAGGGCAGGGACATGTCTCCATTTCATCTCCTTTGCATCCTCAGCATTTAGCATAGCAGATGTTCAATAAACATTCATTTGAATCAATGAAGGAACAGATGAATAAAGAACTAGCTTGATATATTTTAGACTTGGAGTTCTGCTTCAACATTAAACTTTTTGTTTAATGGAGAGAAATTGCTTCCCAACAGACCTCCACAACATTTAGTGGTGTAAAGCAACAACCCTTTTTTTTTTTTTTTTAATTTCTGTGTGTTGACCAGACAGTTCTGCTTTATGTGATGTTATCTGGGCACTAGCATAGCTGGAAGGTCTAAAATAGTCTCCACATGGTTGGCAGTTGGCGGTGGCTGCTGGCTGAGAACTGAACTAGAGCACTTGGCAGGGGGCTCAGTGTTTCTCTACCTGGTACTGTCAGTGTGGTTGCTTGAGCTTCCTCACAATATGGTGGTTGGATTCCAAGGAGTAACTCCTGAAGTAAAGGCTGAAGCTGCAGATTTGGTGAGACCTAGTATCAAAAGCTATCTGACATTACTTCTGTTCTAGTCTCTAAGTCAAAATAGGTGAAAGGGCCAACCCAGTTTCAAAGGGATAGGGAATTGACTATCTTTAGATGGGGTGTAGCAAGGTGACCTTACAAAGGAGCATATAGAATGGCATATATTGTTGCAGTCATCTTTGGAACCATCTATCTTAGAGCAAGGGACCTTGTGTTTTTTTAGGTATGCTAATCAAATGATCATTTAATAATTCAGTGAACCCACACTGTATTTAGAAATCTAAAACATTGTGGTATTAAGATGATACCATAATAATACAAGTTGGCAAAAACATTCTTTGGGCGGATGCTGGGGTAGCTTAATAAGGTTGCACGCTTGCCTTGCAACCACAAGGTCTGGGGATTGAGTCCTGGCCCTGGCCCATGGAAACCCATATGCTGAACTGTGACAGAACCGGTAACCACTGGAACAGTGGCGAAGGTTCTCGCCTCCCATGCGGGAGGCCCCCAGTTCAGTTCCTGCCCTGCATGGTCTCACATCCACTTGTGTGGAATGAAACTGTCACAACTAATGGACAACTATGGAGACTGCTCTGGGCCCTACTCCTTCCCCTCCCCACCCCCAAACAAAATAAATCTTGAAAAAAAATTGGGGGGGGGTTATAATTTGAGCACTGATTATAGACATGTGTTTTTTTTTATTTGACTTTTCTTTATTACTGTCAGTGATCTTTTAATAAAATTTTAATAAGTTTATTGGGGTGATGTTGGTTAGTAAAATTATATAGGTTTCAAGTGCACAATTCTATAATACATCATCTATGTATTGCATTGTATGTTCACCAACCAGTTACTTATCCTTCCATCACCATATATTTGACCCCCTTTATGCTTTTCTGCTACCTCCCCTTACCTTCTGGTAACCACTGACCTGTTTTCTGAGTCTATGAATTTTTGTTTGCCTTGTTTATTTGTTACTTTCAGTTTCTTGACTTTTTCTGCCTGACTTATTTTACTTAGCTTTAATATCTCAAGATCTATCCATATGGTTGCAAATAGCACTATTGTATCTTTTCTTATGACCACATAATATTCCATTGTATTTGTGTACCACATCATCTTTCTCCAGTCATCTATCGAAGTACACTTTGGTCATTTCCATGTCTTAGCTACCATGAACAATACTGCAGTGAACATTGGGGTACATGTATCTTTAAGACTAAATGCTTTCTGATTTTTTTGGTAGATACTCAGAGATAAATGGCTGGGTCATATGGTAATTTTATTCTTAAGTTTTTGAGGAACCTCCATACTGGCTGTTTTCCATAGTGACTGTACCAATTTTCATTCCCACCAGCAGTGTATGAGGGTTGCTTTTTCTCCACAGCCTCTCAAACACTTGTTATTACTTGTCTTGTTAATGATGGCCATTCTAACAGGTGTGAGGTTCTATCTCATTATGGTTTTCATTTGCATTTCCCTCATAGCCAGTGAAGTTGGGCATTTTTTCATATACCTGTTGGCTGTAGTTATGTCTTCTTGGGAGAGGTGTCTGTTTAGATCTGCTCATTTTTTAATTGGATTTTTGTTTTTGTAATTTTTTTGTTTGTTTCTGGTTGTTGTTTTCTGTTTTTGTTTTTGGTTGAGTTAAATGAGTTCTTGATATATTTTGGATATTAGTCCCTTATCAGAGGCATTGTTTGCAGATATCTTCTCCCATTTGGTTGGTTGCCTCTTTGTTTTGTTGACAGTTTCTTTTTTGTGCAGAAACTTTTTGATATACTCCTATTCATTTATTTTTGCTTTCACTTCCCTTGCCTTTGAGGTCAAATTTATATAATCCTCTCTGAACCCAAGGTCCATAAGTTTAGTACCTATGCTTTTTTTCTATGCAATTTATTGTTTCAGGCTTCATGTTCAGGTCTTTGATCCATTTTGAGTTAATTTTGGTATATGGTGACAGCAGTCTAGTTTCATTCTTTTGTACAAAGCTTTCCAATTTTCCCAGCACTCTTTATTGAAGAGTCTTTCTTTTCTCCATTGTATATTTTGACTCCTTTGTCGAAAATTAACTGCCCATATATATGTGGGTTTATTTCTGGGTTCTCAGTTCTATTCCTTGGTCTTTGTGTCTGTTTTTCTGCCGACAGCATGCTGTTTTGACTATTGTTGCTTTGTAGTATAGATTGATATCAGCAAGTGTGATACCTCCTGCCTTGTTCTTTTTTCTTAGGATTGCTTTGGCTATTTGAGGTCTTTTGTGATTCCATAGAAATCTGATGATTTTTTTTTTTGTTCTATTTCTTTAAAAAATGCCACTGGGGTTTTGTTGGAGATTATATCAAATCTGTATATTACTTTGGGTAATATGGCCATATTAACTATTTGATTCTTTCAGTCCATGAGCATGGAATATTTTTCTATGTCTTTGTGTCTTTAATTTCTTTTAATAATGTCTTACAGTTTTCAGTGTATAGGTTCTTTACATCCTTTATTAATTGTATTCCTAGGTATTTTATTCCTTTTGTTGCAATTGCAAAAGGAATTGTTTTTTGTTTTACATTTTCTCCCAGAAATTTTGATGTTAGTATATAGGAATGCAGTGGAGATTTAAAGATTTATTTTATTGTTTTTTGAGAGAAGGAGAGAAAGAGAGAGAGAGAGAAAAGAGGGGAGGGCCCAGAGCACTCTTCGTAATTTTACATCATTAGTTGTGACATGGTTTCATTCCACACAGGTGGATGTGGGACTGTGCAAGGTGGGAACTGAACCAGGAGCATCCCCCATTGAAGGCGAGCACCTTTGCCACTGAGTCATTCTGGTGGTTATCATTTGAACCGCAGTTCAGCATATGGGCTTGCACAGACTGGGGCTGGGAATTGAATCTCAGACCTTGTGATTACAAGGCAGTTGCTTAACCGTTGAGCTATTCTGGTATCTCCGCAATGGATTTTTGTACATTGATTTTGTATCTTGCAACTTTACTGTATTTGTTTATTGTTTCCAATAGTTTTCTGATGGAGTCTTTAGGATTTTCTATGTAAAGAATCATGTCATCTGCACAAAGTGACAGTTTAACTTCTTTTTAAAGATTTATTTTTATTGTTTTTGACAGAGAGAGAGAGAGAGAGATACAGAGACAGAGAGAAGGGGGAGGGCCCAGAACAGTCTACGTAGTTGTTGTACATCATTGGTTTTTCCACATAGTTTTGTTCCACAGGTGGGCACTGGGCTGCACAGGGCAGGAAATGGGCCAGGGTCTCACCCTGGTGAGAACCGAACTGGGGGAACTCAGTTCAGCATATGGGTCCACACGGACTGGGACCGGGGATTCCATCCTTGGTCCCCAGGGCTGCAAAGTGAGCACTTAACCCACTGAGCCATCCCAGCTTCCCAAACTTCTTCATTCCCAATTTGGATGCCTTCTATTTTATTTTCCTGCCTGATTGCTTTGGCTAGGAGTTTCAATACTATGTTGAATAACAGTAGTGACAGGGACATCTCTGTCTTGTTCCTGATTTTAGAGGAAAGGCTTTCTGTTTTTTCACCATTAAGTATGATATTAGCTGAGGGTTTGTCCTATGTGGCCTTTGTTATGTTGCCATACTTTCTTCTCTACCCATTTTATTAAGTAGTTTAATTATAAATTGATGCCATATCCAATGCCTTTTCTGCATCTATTGATATGATCATATAATTTTTATCCTTTATTTTGTTTATGTGGTATATCACATTGATCGATTTGCATATATTGAAACATCCTTGTGTCCTTGAAATGTACCTCACTTGATCATGATGTATAATGCTTCTTATGTATTGTTGTATTTGATTTGCTAGTATTTTGCTTAGGATTTTTGCATCCATATTCATCAGAGATATTGGTCTGTAATTTCCTTTTTGTGTGTGTTATCATTACCAGGTGTTGTATCAGGGTAATGTTGGCCTCATAAAATGAGTTAGGAAATATTGCCTCTTCTTCAATTTTTTGGAAGAGTTTGAGGAGGACAAGTATTAAATCATCTTTGAATGTTTGGTAGAATCACTGGTAAAGCCATCTCATTCTGGACTTTTGCTTTTGGGGAGGTTTTGGGCAATGATTTCAATTTCCTTACTGTTGATAAGTCTATTCAGATTTTCCATTTCTATATGATTCAGTATAGATATGTTTTTCTGATGAAATGCAAATTTTTCTCCTACGAGATGCAAATTCATCAACAGAAGGTGTGTATGCTTTGTGCATAGCTCTAAGAATAATCCTATGTCTAGACACACACAGATATATGCAAAATTTATTCATAAACTTAGAATCACAAAATTTTAGAACAGGAAGAGATTGCAGAAGGAAAATGTGTACTTCAATTTCACATTTTTGTATGAATAAAACAGAGACCAAAGGTCATAAAGTTCTTACCAAAGGCACACCAGTTGATAGTGGTAGAACTGAGACAGTCTCACTACAACACTCTGAATCAAGACAGATAGATATACGAGCACACATAGATGTGGACACATGAAAGGACATATGTAACATAGATCCTATAAATATTCTTCATCTGTATGGTTGCTGTGAAGAGCAAAGCAACACTAGTAGAATCTGGAGACTAGTTTTCCACCAGTTTTATTGTGGGTTGGGATTTTTGTTTGTATGGTTCATGGAGGGTTTTTTTTTTTGTTTGTTTGTTTACTAATCATTGTATTACCCAGAATCTAACCAGGGAACAAAACTGTAAGCTTTCACAACTGAGGGACTTGAATATAGAGACATGGTTTAACAGATGATGGAAAAGATTAGAAGCTAAATTTACACGTTAGCAACAGCAGGAAGCCATTATCACCTTGAGGCTAGAAGGACAAGAGGAAACTTAATGGAGCCCAGGGGCTAGAATCACCTGGTAGATTCTGGAACCACTGGGGTGCTATTGTGCAGGAGCAAGAGACAGAGGATATCTTCTCACACCTGTCAGAATGGCTGTTATAAAAAAAAGACAAGAAATAGCAAGTTTTTGAAGGATGTGGAGAAAAGGGAAGCCTTGTGCACTGTTGTTAGGAATGTAAATTGCTGCAGCCAGTATGGCAAATAGTTTCGAGATGCCTCAAGAAATTGAAAATAGAACTACGATATGACCATCAATCCACTTCTGGGTATTTATCCGAAGAAAACAAAAACACTAACTCAAAAAGATATATGCACCCTGACGTTCATTATTTTCAACAGCTAAGATAAGGAAACAACCTAAGTGTCCATAGATGGGTGATTGGATGAGTGTATGTAATGGAACATTGTTCAGCCATGGAAAGAGGGAAATCTTGCCGTCTATTACACTCTGAATGGACCGTGAGAGCATTATGCTAAGTGAAATAAATCAGACAGAGAAAGAGACACTGTATGATCTGTTTCATCTTTATGTGGAATCTAAAAACAAAATCAAACAACCACTCCCGCACCCCCAATAATCCTAAGCTCATAGATACAGAGATCTGATAGGTGGTTACTAGAGGTGGTGGGGTGGGGTGGGGGTGATGGACAAAATGGGTGAAGGGTATTAAACATCCAGCCAGTTATAAAATAGATAAGTCTTGGGGATATAATATACAGCATTGTGATTGTATTTAATAATATTGTATTGAATATTTGAAAGTTACTAAGAGGGTAGATCTAAAAGTTTGTATCACAAGAAAAACAGTTATAACTATGTAAGTTGATAGAGGTTAACTAGACTTGTGGTGATCATTTGGAGTATATGATATCTGTCCAGAAAGCATCCAGCTGTTTAACTGTACCCTTTATATTGACAATAGCTGGATTTTTTTCCAGGGAGCTCTTGTATACAAATATCAAATCATGTTCTATATGACAGGGTACCCCCAAACCCCAGAATTTATGTATAAAAAGATGTGTATTTATTCCTCCATGTTTAAACTTCAGGGGAAGCCGGGATGGCTCAGTGGGTTAAGCGCTCACTTTGCAGCGCTGGGGACTGAGGATCGAATCCCGGCCCTAGCCCGTGCGGAACCATATGCTGAACTGGGAGCTCCCCCAGTTCAGTTCTCTCTCTGTCTCTGTATCTCTCTCTCTCTCTCTCTCTCTGTCAAAAATAAATAAATAAATAAAATATATTTAAACTTCAGTCACCTTCAAAGTACTCTCTGTTTGATGCAATATACCTATCAAAATGCTTTTTCCAGGGAAGCCAGGATGGCTCAGCGAATTAAGCGCTCGCTTTGCAGCCCTGGGGACCAAGGGTCGTATCCTGGCCCCAGCCTGTGTGGAACCATATGCTAAACTGGGACGTGCTTCCCATGTGGGAGGCTCCCAGCCCAGTTCCCACCCTGCGCTGCCCCCATCCACCTGTGTGGAATGAAACCATGTTGAACACTGATGATGTACAGGTGTGGAGACTGCTCTGGGCCCTCCGTCTCTCTCTGTCTGTCAAAAACAATAAAATTAATCTTTAAAAAAAAAAAGCTTTTTCCATATCTCAAAACAGTTTCTAAACTCATTAATTTTGATGCCTTTTAGTTCATCTGCCATTTTTGTTTCACCTCTTCAACATCAGCATAACATTCTCCTTTGAGGAATTTTTTCATCTGGGGTAACAAAAAACTGTTGCTTGGGGCAAGATCATGTTGCTTGGGACAAGATCAAGTGAATAGGGAGGGTGGGGCATGGGGGTCATATCGTTTTTGGTCAAAAACTGCTGAACACTCAGCTCAGTGCAGGCAGGTGCATTGTCATATCACGAATTGTTGGTGTAAATCACCCATCATAAAATGGGCAAATACACTGAAAGAGTCTCTAAAAAATATTCACTGAAGCCAAACACAGCCTCTCACAACAACGTCAGTGGTACACTAATGCAGATGGGTTCCTAGAACACTCACCTAGCTGGGGAAGCCTGTACTACAAGGGTGTGCCCTCCGAAGATAATTCTGTTTTTCGGGGGGGAGGTCCCCCCTCCTACTTGAAACGAATATAATTTTATATATCAGTTCTATCTGAATGAAAAAACACAGAGAAAGAGACAGAGAGGAGATGCAGCCTCTGCCAATGAAGCCCCTCGTGATGGTGGGAATGGAAGCAAATACTCTGGTTCCTTCCTTCTTTCTGCCTCCAAACCGCACACTCATTCTCCCCAATCTCCTGGAGTGCCTTCAATGGGCTGAGCCCAGCTGGGAGCCAGCTGACACGGGAGCCTGGCAAACAGCCTCCTTCCCCACCCCGGGAAATGGGAGGAATAAATTGGGAGGGAAATAGGCCAGCCCTGGCACAACCCTTATTATATTTTAGTTGCATGGAAGATAACAATCGTTTTTCATCAGCAAAATTGGAATTTTTGCTTGTTCTGTAAGTAGAACTTCCTTGCTAAGTGGTATAATCCCAGTTACAATGAACTTTAAGGAAAAGTTGACACCTGTTTTCTATGTGACGTTCCTCTGGAATGCATGTATGGTCCCAAACTGAGACCTGGCAGAGCGAAAAGGGCTCTGTCTTTTGAGGCCAATTGTGCTTTGTGTTTGCTCTTGGGCTTGAAGAAATGGAACAGAATTGTTGAAGCTCCTGATTGAGAAATCTAATTACTGGTCAACTAACCACTTAGCCAGTCATTTTTTTACCTTTCTCCCAGTCTCTGTTCTTGGCACACACAGTTCCATAAATCTCTTTTTCCTTTTTTTTTTGTAGAAGAAAGAACCATTTATCATCCTTCAGTTTAGCATGGTGGGATTTTTATTGAAACTTAGATAAATCCTAATTCAAATTTTGATCTTTTTAGAAAGTTACAGGATGCTGTGTGTAAACTTCAGTTGAAAATGATCTTGTCTTTGCTGTGGCCTCTCCCCTCAATTGTTACACGATGTGCTGCCCCAGACAGTGTGGTCCCTGGGTATCAAGGAACAGAGACTGCTTCTGATCAAGAGAAAACACAAGGGTGCAGTGGAGCAAATGTAGTTTAGTCAAGCCACATGGTGTAGCTACAGTAGTTGTAAAAACCTGTCTCTCTATTCCTGGTGAGTCACTAACTCAGTGGGGTTAGCTGGGCCCAGCAAATCTCGTTCTGACCCAACTCTTCTGGCTGAGGCCGTGTCATTGCCCAGGCTCTGTCTTCCTCTGGCCAGTTCTTGATCTCACTTCTGCAGCTCAGACTCATGAACAAGCATAAGCCCTACCCACGGTGAGCAGGCCTGCATGTCATCCGCATTCACTGAAAACTCCAGTCAGGAACCAACCATCCACAGACACGTGGGGAGTGGGCATGAGGTCCCGTTCCACTCTGTGGCTCACAGTGTCTGGGCTCTGACTGCCTTTTTAGCGACATTTTGGAGCAGAGTGCTTCCTGCAACCACAAGCAGTACATTGCCACTCTGCTCACTCCCACCTCACTGCAGCTTCCTCTCCATTAGGAAGGTATTTGCCAAGAATGGGTCATAGGCCTCAGGGACATAGATCCTCGGAGGCCGTCCTTCAGCGCTATGAATGGTATAGGAAGAGCCCCTGGACACTTTTCACTTCCTTTGAACCCAGGTATTGCACCAATATTCCATAAACATGCATTCTGATTTAAGCAGCCAGTATTGTCCTGCCGTCACACAGTTACAGGCCCTGGTACTTCATGAGCCAGGAAAACATTCAGGTAAAATTCAGCACCCTTCATTCTAAAAAGAGTGTTACATTATAGATTATAGAGCAGCAGCACATTACAAATTTTATATGGAATTAACCATGTGAACTGGGGTAGGGAAAGTGGGTAGGATTAGAACTAGAAGTCTGAATTAATGAAAATGCTAAATTATAAATTCAAATTTAAGGGAATCGTTTCATTGTTTTCAAGTAACAGTAACGATAAGCTGTGTACCTTGGCAGCCTGCTTTCTGAAATTGGTAAGGCTCATGTATTATCAACACCTGCCTAAATATAGGCCTTGCTTTGTAATTCCTTTAGGGTAGTTCTCATTTTAACTAAACATGCCCCTCTGCAAACTTGTCTATTTTCTTTAACATATCCTTTCTGACTTTACACATAAACAGAACCGAGGTAATTACTTGAATCTGAAGGGATGGCAATCAGCATTTATACTTCAGGTACTAAAAGCATTATTAGAGAGAGGCTGTAATGGACTTTCTGATCATCTCACAGCAATCAGTTGGATGACAAACCATGCCTATTTTATTTCTCATTTTATGTTCTTCTCTGTTGCTGGAGATAGCTTTTCTCCAGGGTTGCAATTTAATTGCTGTAGCAGTAGTCTTTGTTTTGAGAAGAAATATTTTGTAAACATAAATTTGAAAAGAATCTGCATTTTTTTAGGTTGTCAGAATCACAGGAAATGGTAAACCTATGTAGTTGTTCACTATGTATGAATATTATATTATTTTTAAATTAGAAAAATTTTTTTTGAAATTTCTTTTGTAATGTAGGGAAGGCAAACAGTAATGGAACTGCATAGTAACTTACACATGTGTAGATTAATTTATCATACTCTCCTATTTTTTGCATGGCCCAGTGTCAGTGTTAACAATTCAAATTCCGATTGTTTCCAAATCAATCATGTGGGTAAGATGATTACAGTTAAGGTTAGAGCATGTTCTATATGTGGCCTCAGAGAGAGAGAGAGAGAAACAGTAAGGAGGAAGTCTTCTTTCAGGAATTCAGAGACTGTATTCTGTTATCACCAGAATCTAATTTTAGAACATTTCCATCACCCCCCAAAAGAAACCTTGTACCCATTAGCAGTCATTCCCCATTCTGCACACCTCCAGCCCTAGGCAATCCTTAATCTACTCTTTAGCTATAGATTTGCCTATTCTGGGCATTCCATATAACTGGAATCATACAATCATATGTGATCTTTTGTGACAGACTTCAAATGCTTTCATTAACATATTACTCTATGCCCGCCTGAGTGTTCCCAGTTGTAGCCCCTGGTTAAAATGTGCAGATGTTGGCCTGTGCGTGGAAAGGGACTTGCTTTTCTTAAGCCTGTGTCCCAGTGAGCTTTTCAAGCAGTGGTGTTGAATGGAGTGAATCTTATTTATATTTATTTTGGAGCTGCAGTCTCAGGTCATAATGCTGATGTTTTTTACTTTTATTGATGTATTTTTTTGTGGGGGAAGCTATTTGATGTGCATGGAACTCAAACCATCGACCTTGTCCTCAGGATTGCACAAAACTGAGTGGCTCTCATCTATAAAGAGGCTTTATGTAATGGGATGAGGTTGACAGGACTAAAGAAAGATGTCTGAGCATGATGACTGGGTGTGGCCATCACTGTCAATAATTTTTAGTAATAGAAATGTCTTGGGTACTTAGAATTCCAAATACTTCTATTGTTTTATTTTTATGTTCATAATAAGTCAGCTTTGGTAATTATAATATTTCTTCCTTGAGAGATACAATTAAGAAGAAAGCAGAGTACTTGAGTCCCAAACTAAGTACAATATTTGTGGGAATTATTGGGTACATAAAACCCTGCTGTCTGTGTGACAGGTGCTGCTCAATTATATTTGAGCACTTCCCTGGGGGACAAAAGTCAATTATCAACACAGTCGTGCGGGAGAGAAGTAGGTCAGCTGCAAACATTCTCTGCTAATTTCAGAAAGCTTGAGGGGTGATTTAGTTTGAGGGATATTTTTTATTCCTTGGTCTCTGTATTGTAGGGAGAACTTCTGGTAGTAAAGGCTATGTTTTTTGTTGGATATTGGTTGTTAGACTCATTTACTTTAAAAGTATTTCTTTGATCTCATAAAATGAAAATTAAACAACATAATATCTTTTTAAAAACTATGTCAAATATGCATTGTAAGAGTAATGTAAATAATAATATCTTGGATATTATTATTATTGTTATTGCTATGTATGAATAGAGGTGTTCAGGGTCTAAACTAACCCAATAAAATTTAAATTTCATATTTCCAAATATTTTCTTTGATAGTTCCATGTACAAAGAGTAAAAAGTGTTAATTGTTAAAATAAGAAAGGAAGGCCATGGTTTTTTGTTTTTATTTTAAGAATTATTTTTATTGTTTTGACAGAGAGAGACAGAGACAGAGAGAAGGGGGAGGGCTCAGAACAGTCTCCATAGTTGTACGTCATCAGTTTTCTACATGGTTTCATTCCACAGATGGGTGCGGGGCTGCACAGGGCAGGACCCGGACCAGGGGCCTCCCATACAGGAAGCACATGCCAGTTCAGCATGTGGGTCCTCATGGGCCGGCCTGGGATTCAATCCTTGGACCCCAAGGCTGTAGACAAGCGCTTAACCCAGTGAGCCATCCTGGCTTCCCCCATTGGTGTTTTTTAAAATTATGTGTTTTTTTTTAATATAAAATATATAGAATATTAATTCCCATTTTAAACCATGTTTAGTGTATAATTCAGTGACATTAAGTATATTCATTGATGTCACTTTTTAAATGCGTGTGGCAGGTTATTTAAGAATTACAAGGGAGACAAAACTTAAATATATGCAACTTACTAATATGTTAAAAATGTCCACCATATCCAGGCCTCTCAGCACAACTGTGGCCTTGTTTAAAACAACAAAAGCAATAGAAACTAGACCTTGGAGTGTGTGTTCCCCCAGCTGTGTGTCCCCAGGCTGAGAAGAACCAGGAAGTGCTATGGAAACTGGATGGGCGCTGCAGGTGCACCGGGGAAGTCAGGCCTGGGACGGGGACCTGCCCAGAATACCCGTGTTCACACGCCTCAATGCTTTTCTTCTTCCTCCACGATCTGAAATCTGAACAGTTTCAAGATGATTTGGGTTACTGAGCAGCCTACTTTAAAAATGTGAACATTCCCAGGAGTCGTAAGAGGCTCTAGTCATTCATACCATATTGTAATTCGACTTAGTACGTACAGAAGTGCTCACCCTACTGTCGGACAAAAGCCCACACAACAAAGCAGGAGTGCTCCCCAAGAACCCTGTGTCCCAGGGCTTTCTCTTTTCAGAAAGTGGCTCCCTTTCCTTGTACCTCCCTAAGAAAGATTGTTGGGGAGCGTCTGGAGCCCAGCTTGCACAGGGAGGCTGAGGAACGTGCTGCTGCCCCCGTTCCCAGCACGGGTACGCACACTGGGACCCATACTGGGACCCAGGCCCTGTGTTCCTCCCTCCATGCCTCAGTCATGCCGCTCCTTCTCTCTGCAGGAGGTCTCAGCATTGCCACTTGACGATGACATTTCCATCTGTCAAGCCCTTCTAGAGCCTCCTCCACGAAGCTCCATAATACGGCTTTCGATCTCCTGCATTGACACTCCCTGACATTCTGTTTTGACGCTTCACCAACTAAATTCTCCTTTGTGTAACCTGGAGGTCCCCACACTCCACCAGCCTATGGGTCTATAGTAGGGTGACCAGACATCCCGCTTTTGGCGGGACAGTCCCGATTTTTGACCATTTGTCCCACGTCCCACAGAGTTTTAAAAAAGTCCCAATTTTTGGAAAGAATGCACAACAAGCTAGGGAACGGCGGGAGATAGACCAAATTTTTAATCAAGAATCCCCTCCCCCCTGTCAATGGTGTCCCGCTTTACCAATGTTAAAATCTGGTCACCTTAGTCTATAGGGACGTTGTCCCTAAACTACCATGTGGGACAAGAGAAGGGAGGAGCAGGAGAAATTGTAAGGCATCAACATTAGTAATCTGCTTACCTTTGCCACCTGTAGACATAGGACCTCAACATCTTGCCTCCTCGTGCTCGCCCATTACCTCTGTGAGCCCAGGGGGTGCTTATTACTCTGTCCCTCACTGATGTCTGCTGCCACCCGCCTTTGAAGGAGGCTTCTCCCACTGCAGTTGCTCTGCCTTTGTCTGTGCAAACACCACTCCTGACTACAATCTGTTTCTCAGGCAAAACCTAGAAGGTGACAAATAGCACCATGTGCTTCCGTCTTTGTTCAAGCTGTGTTCCAGACTTCCTCAACTCTGGGTCACATTCTGTCCCCTGGGCCCTTGAGTAGCACTTTCTGTGCTCTTCCTCTCACCCATTCCCTTGTAACGCCAGCTTCTGTGCTGTCATCCTGCATCTCTCTCTCTCTGCAGGATCACGTGGGGGAGCAGACGGCATTCTGTCTCTGCCCGGCACTGTACACAAGACTCTAATACATGTGGACCTGCCCAAGCCAATAGAGACAAACTGAATCCCCTGTAGCCTCAGCTGCAGCATACTCGTAATCATTTATGTACTTTAAAATTTTTGTTGGGGAAGCCGGGATGGCTCAGTGGGTTAAGCGCTCACTTTGCAGCGCCGGGGAGCGAGGATCGAATCCCGGCCCCGGCCCATGCGGAACCATGTGCTGAACTGGGAGCTCCCCCAGTTCAGTTCTCTCTCTGTCTCTGTATCTCTCTCTCTCTCTCTCTCTCTCTCTCTCTCTGTCAAATAAATAAATAAATAAATAAAAATATAAAATTTTTGTTTTATGAGTTGGCATTGTTGGAGTGTAGAATAGAAGAAGTAAGAGGAAAGGTGAAGGTAATGTTGGGGGCTGAAGCACTTTGGGAGGCCTTGGGACACAAGGACAGCACTGGAGGCCAGGAGAGAAAGACAGTGGCTGGCAGGAGATGGTTATAAAAAGAAGTGAATAAGGATCAAAGTCAGGCTATTTAAGACTCTTTTCTGGAATGGTCTGTTAGGAATCTTTCAGTTATAACTAAACAGAAACTCAGCACAAATTGGCTAAGGCAAAATAACAGATTATTGTCTCATGTAAGTGAAAAGTCCAGGGGTAGGTCTGGCTGCCTTCAGGTATGGCTTGTTCCAGAAGTTCATGACTTCACCAGGGCCTCTGCTCTCTTTCTCTGCAATTGTTTCAACACTGCATGCTCTTCTGTGCTCAGTTCTGCTTGCTGGTGTAGGCCTCAGTTTAGCACTTGTCATGGGGGCAATAGTGGCCACAGTGGTTCAGGATCTCCATTCAGCTCCTGTCCTGTCCATTGGAAAAGATAACCCCTGTTATGGTGGCTCCGGTAGAATGAAAAGTGTTTGTTTTTATTTTGTAGACACGCCCTCCTCCCCTTGCGCGCGCACGCGCACGCGCACACGCACACACACACACACACACACACGTTTCTCTAATCTCTTTGGCCTGAAATGACTTATTAACCAGCACTGTGTCCTGAAGCCCGTCAGTAGTCATTCCTAGAGACGAGAGTGGGCTCAGCCCTGCCATGGCTGAGAATAGGGAAATTCCCTAAGGGAATTTTGGCAGTGAGTGTGGTAGATGGAGGGGCATGTGGACATTGTAGAAACAGTCATATGTTGATTCAAAGAAGGACCCTCATGCAGACCCAGGCACGATGCTGGGAATTTCTTCTCTTGCTCCTCCTTCCTCTTGTACATGTTTCAATCCCATTGTGGGTTAAGTGGGGATTTCAAAAAATTGTGGTAAAATTCATATAAATATAAAATTTACCATCTTAACCATTTTTCAGTGAACAGTTTACTAAGTAAATTCACTTTGTTGTGCTACCATCACCACCAGCCATTAGAATATAAATTTGTAGGCTGACCTGGGAGTCTAACTTTCTATTGTAACATTGTTTCTTAATGAGAAAATATGTACCATGCTTCAAATAACTAACTAAATGGTGGATTTCTGGGATTCACCCAAATATTAATGTAGGAGTGACTACCTGAATTAATATTTTCCATGGCATCTGTTTTCCTGTTTACAAAATGGGGGTTTGAGTGGGGTGGGCTAGATGACCTCTGAGGTTCCTTTAGGCTCCAGTATTATAGGACTTTATCTCTGTGCCCACAGATGTGTGTGGTCGACTCATTTGTCTTGGTAGACAATACTATATTTTGTAGTTGTGGAAATTCTGTGACATTTCGCTGCTGAGATGAACTCCTAAAACATAGGTCATTCAATATCAAATGTTGGAAGTATTAGATGAAGACATTCATTTTAGAATGTAGCAAAAAGATGATGTGGGAACATTTACAAGAAGAAAGATAATTTGGGATAGAGCGGAATTTATAACTCCTTCAAGCATATGCATGAAGAATGAAAGGATATGCAAAAAATGGAGTGGGTTGTCAAGAATGAAGTATTTGTGAAATGTGGTGAGAGGGTTCTCAGATGTGCATCCTGGAAGCTATTAAGAAAAAGTCAGCTGAGGAGTAGTGTAGCTCCTGCCCTTATGATGATGGAAGCCACCAGGAAGAGCCAGGAGCTAATGGGGCTTTAAATCTATAATAAGAATAACAGAAGCTCCCAGATTGAGTCTTTGCTGAAGGTGAGTAGAACCACAAGATGGATTCTCATCACTCGAAAACACTGCATTAGGCGCCTTCAGTACTGAGTTTCCTGCTTATTCCATTGCTCAAGGGCATGATGTGGTGCATACGTAGTTCAGCATGGCTTCCTATATTTCAATAAGTGTGGCAGGAATTCTGTTTTTAAGTGACATTAGTAGGCTCTGGGGGATGCTTTTAGAATAACTGACCTCGTGTGTTCAAGCTGCCTGGGTAAGTTGGTACACTTGACTGTTTTCCCATTTACCCCTCTTCCAGTCAGTGACACGTGCTCCTTACTTGTTATTTCAAAAAGCTATATTTTTATACTGTTCTGTCCTGGAAATGACTTACGTAACCTTGCATGTGATCGCCAATGAATAAAATGAACCAAGGGGAAAATAAGGGTAAGACTGTGCTGAGTACACAAAATGTGTGCCAATGAATTCCTAGTCACTTGCTTGCTGGGGGCTTCAAGTTTGACTCTGACCCTTCTAGGAACTACTCAGAGAGGAAAGCAAGAGCATTTATAGGATTTATAGTGTCTAAGGGTAAAAGTAAACGTGTTGTTTTAGGAAAGCACAAATACTTCCTACACTGAGAACTAGAGAAAACTTTCTCTCATGTTCTCATAAAATTGACACTGTGTAAAACAGTAAATTAAACCCTGAAGTGACACCTTATTATAATTCTGGAGTTGTTTCTTATAATATCATTGAAAATATAGATACTGTCCCTCATCATGCTGGAGTACAGTGCATGAAAGCAAATTGGGAGCCATTGCAATATGGTCCACAAATGTCTGTGATACTTTTTTTTTTTTTTAAGATTTATTTTATTGTTTTTGACAGAGAGAGAGAGAGAGAGAGACGGAAACAGAGAGAAGGGCCCAAAGCAAGCTCCATGGTTGTATGTCATCAGTTCTCAACATAGTTTCACTCCACACAGGTCGGTGAGGGCCGTGCACACCGGGAACCGGGCAGGAACTGGGCAGGGGCTTCCCACATGGGAGGCAGGCCCCCACGGGTGGAGGGCTGAACTGGGGGCCTCCCACATGGGAAGCTTGACCCAGCAATAACTGAACTGGGGCCACACCCCAGTTCAGCATATGGGTCCACACAGGCTGGGATTCGATCCTCGGACCCTGGTACTGCAAAGCGAGCACTTAACGCACTGAGCCATCCTGGCTTCCCCAATGTCTGTGATTCTCAACTTTGGCTGCGTATTAGAATCACCAGGGAAGTGTATAAAAATCCCTATGCCCAGGCACATTTAGCCTAATTAAATTAGGATTTCTTGGGAGGTGAGACTTGGGCATTGATATTTTCCAAAACTCCCTAGGTGATGAATGTGGTTGTATGCTCTGATGTAATCCAGGGGAAGATTTTAGAGCAACAGTTTTCAACCAGAATGTTTTAGTCAGGATAGGTTAGGTGATGCTATAATAATAAAAACTTACTCCAACAATAACAATGGCTTATTTTGCACTCATACTCTATGTATCTCCTGGATTAGGTGGGGGCTTGCTCACTGTTTTTCTCCCTCCAGTAGAGCAACCACTATCTGGAACATTTCTGTTTGATGCAGAAAAGAGAATGAAAGACCTTCAGCATGGATCATACATTGGCTGTTGAAACTCTGTGTGGGTATATGCTAAGCTGCTGTAACACTGAAACTAAAGGATACAATATATGTGTATTACTTTGTCCCTGAACATCCAGAAGTAGGTGGGCAGTTCAAAGTGGGTAGGTGTACGGTGGTCCAAGGTGGGTAGATTCTGCCATTCTCCATATTTAGATTCTACTTTTGGGTCTGATGTGGCTGCTACAGTTGTCACCATTTCTTTGGCAGCTCAAGGTGAAAGAGAAAAATAATTAGTTTTGTTTTCAAGGGGATGGCCCAGAAGTTAGACATATTTCTTCTACTCAAAACCCATTGGCCTGAACGTTGTTGTGAGGCTAGATCTAGTTTCAGAGGAGGCTGAGTATGTGGTTGGTCTGTAGCTGCATAGTCATGTAAAGGCTAAAAACTATAATGGCCCTATTTCTGGAAGGAAGGAGAGAATGAATATTGGGGCCAGTTAGGCAGATTCTGCCCCATTATACTCTTGGTTTTCAAAGTTGGGCTTTAGCATGGAACCTCCCCCTCCTTTTTTTTTGTTTTTTCCAAATGAAATTGCTGATACCATCCTTGGTAATCAGCATATTTAGAGATGCTTTGAATGATGGGGGTGCTGTATCTGCATTCCCCTCAGTTTTACCCTCATGCTCTCTGTAGCATCCTTAGAGGCATCTTAGAGGATTCATGAAAATCATTGGGGGAAGCCGGGATGCTCAGTGGGTTAGGTGCTCTCTTTGCAGCCCCAGTAACCGAGGATCAAGTCCTGGACCCAGCCCTTGGAGACCCATGTGCTGAACTGGGGTGTGCTTCCCATGCAGGAGGACCCCAGTTCAGTTCTCACACCCCGGTTCGGCCCCTGGCTCAAGGAGGTGTGCTTTCCATGTGGGAGGCCCCCAGGCCAGTTCCTGCCCTGCACAGCCCTGCCCACCTGTGTGGAATGAAACCATGTTAAAAACTGATGACATACAACTATGGAGACTGCTCTGGGCCCTCCCCGTTCTCTCTGTCTCTCTTTGTATCTATCAAAAACAATAAAACAAATCTTTTAAAAAAATCACTGATGAACTGATTGTTGTACATGCTAGACCATTCTCCTAAAATATTGTTCTTCAAAACAGAACTTCAGAATGATACTGAAATGATGAATCTGGACAGTCCTTCCAGTCAGTCTGTCTCTAAAGGCCATCGAGAATCCATCCATTTCTCTCCATCCCTCCTATGGCCACCCGAGTTCCTACTTTGAGCCACCATCATGTCTCTTTTGGTCTACTGGAAGAGTCTCCTTGTTTCCAGTCACCACCAGATCCAGTTTCCACTTGACTTCAGGGGTTATCTTTTTAGAAAGGAAACCTGGTCATGTCATTTCTCTGTTTAAAACCCTCTTATGGATTTCAGTTGTGTTAAAATACAGGGACTGACAGAAATAATGCCCCTTTCTATGAGCTGGTAAACTTGTAAAAGGGCTGTACCCTGTATAATCTTACATGTAGTTTCTTACGGTGGTATATGAGGCTCTGTAGGGATCGAACCACTGCCAAACTCATTTCATCTTCAGCTCTCCTGTTTACTACTCTGCCCTGTCCCCCAATCCCTGGCCTTCTTTATGTCCTTTGAATAAGCCAAGATTCATTCTGTCTCCAGGCCTTTGTACTTCTGTTCTCTTGTCCCAGAATGCTGTTTCCCCAGCTCTGCATAGCTGTGCCCTTTCTCATTCTTCTCTTCTGAGCCCAAACATCTCCTTAGAGAGACGACCTCTGGATGCCCATCTAAGGTTGACCCACCTCTTATCTTTCTTCTTTGCTATCACATTCCATTACTATCAGAAATAACCTTATTTATGTAGTTTTCCTTTTACTTATTCACTCCTATTGGTGCTGACAGGAATGTTAGCTTCAAAAAGGCAGGGAACTGGTATATTCTTATCACACATTCCAGGTGAATAGACTAGGCAACTGACCCATAGTAAGTGTTAAATATTGATTTGTAAGTGAATAGACTGACAGTGATTTTGAGATTCAGTAGCTGGGTGAGATTCTGTGGGAGGGCCTAGTCTTTGTTGTCACTTAAGTGAGAAAACATGCAAAGGATGAACTTGTTTTTCTTTGAGTATTGAGGTATCTAAGAAGAACATGTTCTTGAAAAGGAGGCTTAGAGGGGATCTTCTTAGCAAGTACTTTAGCGTTTACTCAAAAACGCAAACGTGGATGTTCATGGATCCATAGTTTCAAGTGCAAAGACACTTGCAGTGTTTTTGGCTTGGAAAAAAAAAATTACAGCAGTTGTCACATGCCACCTTAGCCCCTACGAGGGCACATCTAGCTTTAAGCAATTCCCTTCCTAATCTGCTCTCCCAAAAGACCTCGTGACAGACTTATACACTCCAAGCACTGATGTCAGGGCTATTAGCTACAGTTTGGTGAAATGCAGGTCAGCAATTATTTTACTCTTTGTTTCCTTTGGGCACGCCATCCCAGATTTGCCTCAGGACAGTTTCTACCCCCCAAAAAGGTCAGCTTGAAGCCTCTTGGTCAGCACTTGCTGACCAGCACTTGGCCTCCGCTCTTAGTCTCCTTGTGGCAGATGCTTTGGTCTGGTGCCCGGTGTTGGACGACTGAGTTCCTGCACACCAGGACCTTTTGTCCCAGACTTCTTAGGGAGGCACCAGGATGCGTGGACTATGGAATGTGAGCCAGAGTCAAAGGTTGATATAGGTGTCCATGCGTAAGGCTGAGGGGTGTATGGCTCCATGGGGGTAAAGACACAAGCTGAGAGTTTGAGCAGACCAGAGGGGATGCTGTCTCTCAGGCCAGAGGTCAAATGAGGGGAAACAGCAGAGCCAGTGGGAGTCCGTAAACACTCCTGTGGCCTCGTTGTCTGCTCTCCTCACGCTCCACCTGGAATGCTCTTCCCTCCACTGCTTTTTCTGGTGAACTCCTACTTCTTTTCTTCGTGACTGCATATTCATAAATGTGATTTCCTCTGGAAAGTCTCCTCCACCACCCCCAGGCACAATTCGTTTCTTCCTCCCTTAGATATTCAGAGCACTTCTCACATTGTTTTGAAATATGTTTACAGGCCTCCCCCATCAACATCTCAAGGAATTGGCTGCCTCTTCATTTCCTTCAGAGAACCGGCGCAGAGCTGTCAAGGGTATCAGTGTGGAAGCAGGTGGACTGGAGTGGGAGCCAGGCTCCATCGCCTTCTACTGGTGTGACTTTGGGCGATTAATACTGTCCCTGCGGTTCACTTTCTCACCCGTAAAATGGGAATAACAATACCTGTCTCATAGGGTATTGTGAGAATTTTGAGCAGTGAGATAATGTGTGTACATCCTGGATGAAAAGGATCTTAAAACCACAACCTGCTGTAGCTGTTCTGCTTCTTAAGTGGGACAGTGGTCATAACTTGTATCATTACTGCTACCTTCCATTTTTAGAGACTTGGGGAGGTGGGAAGGCTGACATTTCAAAGCCTCTGCCAGCTCTTCTGTGCTTGTGAAGTGGACATTCTAGAGGGATGGTTGTCACATTGGTGATGGTGGTTGTGGTGATGGGGTGGAGATGTTAGTGATAACAGTGGTGGTGCTGGTGATGGTAGGGGTGTGGGTGGGTGGGGTGATGATGAAGGTGGCTGGAGGTGGTGATGGTGATTATAGGAGGTGATGGTACTAATGGTGAGGGTGGTGGGGAGGTGGAGATGATGGTAGTGATGGTGATGGTGATAGTGTGTTGGTAATGGTGATGATGGTGAGGGTGGGAAGTGGTGGTGGTAGTAATGGTGAAGCTGATGGTGGTCGCACTGGTAGCTCTGAAGGTTTGGGGAGCAAGCTGGTTTCTGGCACTTAACTCTGTGTTTCTCAGCTGTTGCTCATCCTGCCGTTGGAATTCATGGCCCCCAGCTCTTGGAGTGATAACCACACAACTTTGTTTTCTTTTGCCCGCTACCTGCCTGTCTTCCTTTGAACTCAGTCCCTTCCACATGGGCTTATATGGACTCTTCACCTGGCTCCCAGCCCTTGACTCTGTCGATACCAGCTTTGGGGGCAGTTGTTAGGACCTATCATAGGATCATATCCCACCTACACCCCTGCTTTACGCCATACAGACTTGCCTCTTCTGGTCCTGGGTCCCTACTCTTCACCCTTGAGCCAGGGACAGACACGTCCCCAATAAACTTGTCTTTTGAGTTTATCAAGTGAGATATTTTAATGCTAGAGGACTGCATTTCTTGTGGAAAGGAATGCTCCAAGTTCTGAGAGCTCCCCTCTTGAAGAACACAGCTTGTAATGGAGAATGGACGATCTTTTAAGCGATGACAGCAGATTGACAAATCTGCCCACAATTCTGTTTTTTATTTTGTTCTCAAAGTCTATCTTTATTTTCACAGAGAGCTTTTATTATCCTGTACTGTGTTTCAATCTCTTTAACATAACTTCAGTTTGTTTGTTTGTTATCTATTTAGCAATTCATTTGTTTACATTTCTATCTCAGCTTGTTCAAAATTCATAATAATTTCATTCTTGTGCTAACTTACGCCAGACTTGATGATGACACTAGAATCTGGGGGTGGTGGCTAAATTCTCATGTAAACATAGTGGGAACATGATTGCCAATTCATTGCATGGGGGAAACGATATTGAGCTAGAAAAGCAGCCACCTCCAAGAGGAGAACCATCCAGATATGTTGAATTTGGCTCAGGGTAGTGGGTGAAGGATAGCACGGGAGACCTTTTTGGGCCCTTGAAAATGAGGAAGGTCACCTCTTTAAGAAAATCATTCTACGGATGTTGTGATGTTTGCATTTTCTGATGGCTGGCTATCAGCTCTTTCAACCTTACTCATTCTCTGCCAAGTGCACAAAGTAGATATATACATATAGATTTTTTCCCAAAGACCAATAGCATTTGTGATATATTGCTCTGTGGAAACATTTCCCTTAAATTGGCACTAAATTTTGGCCTAGTAGAAAGAGCACAATATTTACAGCAGAAGCTCAAGTTCAAGGTCTAGTATAAGCATTTACTAGCTCTAGAGGAAATCACTTAACTCCTTTGAGTTTTAGTTTCCAGCCCTATAACATGGAGATAATAAAGGTAGTGCTTAGTATAAGGTGTTTATAAGCCTTGACTGACACAATATCTGTGAAAAAAGTTTATAACATCAAAAGTTTACTATTGCTCTTTTTATATTTGGCTTACAGCACACTTATCTTGAGACTTGAATGCTCTTTAACTAGGAAGTTTGCTGCTTAGGAAAAATAATACAAATACCACAGTTATTTGTGAATATCATTATACTTTTAAATCACTTTGCATGCTAAAATGCCCCTGAAATTTTATATTCATGAAGCCATTCTAGCCACATTGAATTTCTCAAGTTGTCTTGGAGCTGTGAACTAAAAGCCAAGACAAAGCATTCTCCAGACTTTTGTCTCCACACTGTGCACTCTTGGCCTGGAATGCTTGTCCTGGTTCTTGCCTGTTACATGCCAGTCGTCTCTCAAGCCCCAGCTCAAAAATCACCTCCTCTGGAATCCAACTGCTCCTGGCAGGAGTCTTTTCTGTCATTTTTACAGCTCCTTATTCTTATCTCTAAACTGGCCCTCTCAGTTATTGTCTTCTAATTATAAATTACACCTGAATGTAAGCTGCAGGAGGGCAGGCATTTCTGTTGCTTTGGATCACTTGTGAATCCCAGTGCCTAGAAATGTGCCAGCACACAGTAAGTGCTCAGTGAACCTTTACTGAGTGAATGAATGGGTGAATGAATAAAGCAGTTACATCAACTCCTTCAGTTTCTTATGGTTCCAAGCTGGTTTACATTGATGTTTCTTGTGCCTTCATCCTGATTAGGTCTTGGCACCTACTAGGTGTACATATTTGTTGAATGAATACATTTCTGGATTAGGGACTCATATATTTGAAAACTAGAAGAGAAAGGCTAAATAGTATAATGTGCTAAAGATGTCATTGCACTTTCACACTATAATTGTTTAAAATGCATGATTTTAATTTTATTTTAAGGTTACCAAAGATCCTATTGCTATTTTTATAAGGATCTGGAGCAATTTTTAAAACCAAACAAATCAAATCATATGCTTCCCTGTACTAGTTTTTAATAAAATTTCTTAATTATTTTTTCCTAAAAAATAGTATAAATATCATTAGTGTAGAACATGCCAAAATGTTTTAAATATATCTTTAGTATGGTAATGTACAGATATTAATAGTTTTCTCTTAATAATTATTGCAAATTCATGGATAGTATCAAAGTAGTGATGGCCCAGATTTTTGCAAATGACCATTTGCCAGATTTTCTGTATCTCCCTCCCCCTTACTGTGTTTGAGGAAGTCTAACTCATAGTAAGGATTTTAGAATCCTACTTACAAAATTTTATATCCTCTTTAGCAGATGGGCTGACCAGCTTACAGTCTCCATGGCAACAAGGTTTCTGTAGTTCCACCCTCCCCCTTTTAAAATAACCTAAAGTTACAGAAGGAAACTTAGATATTAATAGCCTAAGACATTTCAGCATGAACAACAGCTTTTAAATATACAGCTCTGGATTACTTGTTTCTTGATCCAAAATCATTTATGATATATAGCAACTATGACTAAGCATATATGAATATAATTTTAATACTCGTGCAAACTAATATGTAGCAGTGGGTTTGCTGAAATGATTAACTGTTAGACAACTGATTCAAATGAGCCTCTACTTCCCAACTTCCTTTTTGCTAGCCAAATCAGATCAGGTACTATATTCAGTTTAGGAGTCAACAACATAGTAATGATGCATTAAATTATTTTAACATCTGTGTGAAAGATATAACCAGGGCTCTGTTGTTGCTGTGCAGTTTCTATGGACACGCATTTATGTTAAACATTAGTGTGGTGTTGTTTGCGCTAAATATAGAAAAAGCAAGGAGATTTCTTGAGGCTGCAGCAGCCCTTGCTGACTTTGATTGACATGTATAAAAAATTGCAACCCCAAGCCCAGCTCGTGCATAAATGATTCTCTCTAAGATTAGTACACTGGTAAAGCATGAAAAGATATTTTTAAAAGAGGGTTTGCTGAAATTTTGATTTTTTTTCTTTAAGAATTGCCCTATTTTTTATATAGCATGGTTGAATGTCACACATAAAAATGGATTCTTAGTTTTGGGTCTACTTCTAAATGTTTATTTTTGAGAAGTCATAACATATTCTTGCTTGTTTAGCTATAAAGATTTACGTAGATCGTTATTCCACTAAAAGATGTAGATTCTAGAATAAAGTGTATATTTTTTTCTAAGAGAGCAGAAATCTACTAGGCCTATATAGTGTGTATGTCCTTGTGATGAACTTTAAAAAATATGTTATTGGAGCTGAAATCCTATTACAAGATTATCTGAGGGGATGTCAGATAGCTCAGCAGTTGAGCCTTGCTTTGCAATAGTGAGGTCCAGGGTTCAATTCCTGACCCTGACCCTGACCCAGGCAGACCCCATATGCTGAACTGCAGTGCATCTAGTAACTGCCAGGGTAGCATGGTGGCAAAGGTCCTTGCCTCCCATGCAGGAAGCCCCTAGTTTAGTTCCCACCCAGCGCAGCCCCACAGCCACTTGTGTGGAATGAAACCATGTCACAACTAATGACATATAACTATGGAGACTGCTCTGGGCCCTCCTCCTACCCACTTCTCTCTCTCTCTCTCTCTGTCACCTTCTCTCAAACAATAAAATAAATCCTTTTTTAAAAATTAGAAAAGAAGATTGAGAGTTTCATGAAATAGCTACTAAAACCTTTTCCTCCTGGTTTTTCACTGTCATGTCTCTATATTTTCTTTCTTGGCTGTCACCTTATCAGGTTGAACTGTGAAAGAGCCAGTGTGGAGATTATGTGTGAAAGTAGCATTTGATTCCACTGAGGGAAAAAAGGGGTGTGTGGGTTATATTCTTGTAATAGAAATTTAGTGGGAGGTTCTTTGGGGGTGAGTATTTTCTGATGAGGCTCTTGTCCTCACCGCAACTTCTGCTATGGGACACCACTTTCCTAGCAGGTTTTGACCCCATAGTAAAGTACTTCCTCCCCTACTCCTCTCTCAAAGTATTGGGATGTTTTATCCAAGATTCCTCTGGAAGCCTTTGTGCAGGTGGTTTATTTGGGAAGTGATCCCAGGGAGTAAGAGTGACAAGAGTAAAAAGCCAATACCAGACTATGTTAAGTTGGCCAATGCTAAAAGCAACTAATGACTGATGACACTATGCCTCCCTAAGGAACCTTAAGAAATGCATGTCAGAACTGTCCACCCTGGACAACCAAAAGGGGGAAGCAATATTTCATTGACTTATGGCCCCCATTGCTCAAGGGTGACCCCACAAAGCTTGGCTTCCTCACATTAGCAGGTTACAGATGTGAGTGCCGCTTATTGTGCACCTCATTGTCAGAGAACCCAGGAGATATATTGTGATTGCCTTCAGTCTCCTTGGCACACCTTCCAGCTTTACAACTAGTTTCTGCGCCTCATTTTCAACATTGTTTGCCTTGTGGCTGCAGGAGATGAAGGTGAACCTAAATGCTGTCAAACAAGCCTTTCACAGGGTGCTTTGGGTTAACAGTTGACTGACCTGGACGAGTAATTTTAATATTACCTCTTCAAAGCAGTTAACAAAAGCCAGACAACTTAAGGGGGTGCTGGGAAAGCTCAGCAGGTTGAGTGCTTGCCTTTCAACAGTGAGGTCCGGGGATTGAATTCCGGCCCCAGCCTGTGCAAACCCATATGTTGAACTTTGGCACAACTGGTAACCACCCAGATGGTGGCACAAGTTCTCGCCTCCCATGGCGGGAGGCCCCCAGTTTGGTTCCTGCCCTGTGTAGCCCCACATCCACCGGTGTGGAATGAAACTATGTTACAACTAATGATGTACAACTATGGAGACTGCTTTGGGCTCTCCTCCCTTCTCACTCTTTTTCTTTCTCTCACCTTCTGTCAAATAATAAAATAAATCTTAAAAAAAAAAAAAAAAAGCCAGACAAGTCTTCATGATTCTTATAATTATTATTGACCCCCACATCACTCAAGTGCCACAGCTATCACTTAATTCAGCATTTCACGTTTCGTTTGCACCTCATACGAATGTACCGCAGCTAAGAATAGTAGCAAATGTGAGGCTACTGCGTGCCAGGAATTGTCACCAGCAGTGGGCTGAGTGATCCAGCACCATAATTCAGAGGGTCTGCTTTCCAAGTCTACTTCCTTATTAGTTAGCTTGGGTCCCCAAGATAAATGCTTGCATGCAGATAGCTTATTTAGAATGTGACCTCAATTGGAGTAGAGGACCTAGGAAGAGAAAAGGGAAGGAAGGAGAGCCAGAACATAATTATCTAATTGATCACTGCTGAGGGCAGCAGGGGCTGCACCCTTGTACTTTTTTGAGGAGCCTTATAAAATGCATCTCAGAACTGTCTGCCTGGTGGCTGAATTGAAGAAGCTTCTGCCCTTGTTGGTCAAGCGTGATCCATAGGGCATGACTCCCCTGTGCTTCTGGGTTGCAAATGTACAAGTGTGGAGTGGATACCTATGGCCCTCTAAGCCTTACCGGTAGCTGGCATTGGGAAGCTCTAGAGCAGGAGGTAAAGGGTATGTGGAGAGGCGAGAGAGACAGAAGCGAGGTGCTGTTGTACTAGACCTGCTTGAATCTGGTTGAAGCCTGAATGGACCTCATCACCTCAGCAAGGCTTTGTTAAGACGTGGAGCTGAGAGGTTGTGAAGTGGTGGGTGAGGGAAGTCTAATACAGGCTTCATCCCACCTGGTCCATCGATTAAGTGGATTCATTTATTATGCTCATTACGTGTCCTTTTTCTCTTATTTTCTACTTTTTCTAAAATCTATTTAACTTTTTAAATCCAGAATAATGTTATTAAAAATATTACCCCCTTCTTAAAAAGATAATGTTGTAATCTTAAAAGGAAAATATGTAGGGCTGCCTGGGGAAAGGGACAGTGAAGAGTGCAGAGAAGAGAATAAATTATGAATTAAATTGCTGCTTGCTGCTACTTTCCATGTGGAATGTAGGAAAGTTAAACATGATAGCAAAGAGCCTGACTTTGCACTGTGTGACGTCCTTGAAGACCTGGTCAGAACAGCTCATTGCTAAGAGCTCTTTCTGGCACTTCTTTTCCCTCTTAAGAGGGTGGGTTATCTCTGTGTTTCTAACACATCCAACCAAGCCTATAAAATAGATGTTATCAACCAAGGGATTTGCCAGAAGTGAAATTCCATGGAAAAAGGTGTATTACCCCTCTTAAAATTAGCACTCTCAGGTTTGCAGGACAGATCTGCAAGTGCATAAGCATGAATATACATTAGGTGCCTTCATCTGTGCTAGGCAGCTGACACAGGCAGGCGAGGAAGAATCAGCCTTGTCCTCAAGAGCAGTTCCTGCTGGCCCGGATTTCATAGCACTGTGGTGTAGCCACTGACTGGGACTGAAGGCTCACCCTTTTTTGAGTTTCTTGGTGACTTTCCTATTTGACCGGCATCGATGGGATTTCTTGACTATATTAATAGAACTTCTTTGATTTTATGGTCGAGTTTCTTTGCCTGAGTATATTTTGATTCCATTGTTGGTGTAACTACCATAGCCGATTATTTTGAAGATGTCTTTCCTATGCATATATATTTTTTGAGGAATATATGTGTATGCTAACTGGAAGTACATTATGAACATTATGATGCATATATAAAAATGAAATTTTAAGAGAATGAAAAAATAGAAATATAAATTTGAATATTTTCTTCCTGCACTCCAGTGGATGTTCTTGCATGCCACTGGGAGTGCCTCAAGTCCCCTTTAGGGGCCCTTGCCTCGGATGGCCATGGCTCTATTCCCAGATGACAACAGGAGCGAACCTGGAGAGATGTTTGGATTCATATACTTGCCGTTAGACTTATTTGACCTCAACCAACTTCTGTGTATACTTACATATTGAAGACTATCTTCTTCACATTTTAGAACTTTTAGTCATTTCCAGTACTCTGCCATTCAGAAGCCATATTGCACTGTCTGCTGAGAATTGCAGTGAATCTAGAACGGAGGTGGCAGCCTACATTTCCAAACAGGTTTTGTTTGGCTCATTATTCAGAGACAAATAGTTTTGAATGAGTGCCAAGATTGAAAATTGGGGGTATTTCGCACAAGATACTGAATTTTCCATTTGTCTTTTTAAAAAAGTGAGAACTGAGAAAAGTTGTTCTGTATTCTTCTAGGGAAATTATTGTCTGGAGATGCTCTTTTAGATAGGCATTTGCTCTCTGGGTCCTGGATCCTCACTAACTCACCCACCACCCCACTCCTACCACACCGCTACTTCCCATTGCCTCATACCCAGCGAACTTCACTCAGCTGCGCTCTCTGGGTGTCGTCCGTGGAATTTAAGTTTCCTTTGATCTAGATTTTGCAAATGATTAATGTTAACAAAAGTTTCTTGAAATTATATAGTGTGCAGAGAAACTATTCAGGCCTCATTTTGCAAGTACTGTTTACCTGGTTTATTCACTCAGAGCCCCCAAATCTAGATACATGTGCTGGTTGGAGTTGGCTTGATGTGGTGTGGTTTATTATATTCTCGTGGTTACAGCACAGCCTCTGGAACGAAATTGCCTGAATTCAGATTCTGTCTGCCATTTCTTAACTGGGACCTCAGGCATGTTACTCACCTACTTCCTGCCTCAGTTTTCTCATCTGTAAAATGGAGATAATAACAAATAGATACATGTCACATACTGGCTAATAACATTGCTTAGTATGTAATAAGCAAATGTTCGCTGTTATATTATTTTTAATTTACCAGTTTCTTTAATTAGGTATTTAATCGTGATTGTGAAGAGGTTTGTAACTGTTTCACAATATCTACACTGGTTGAGAACAACTAAACCCACAATGTGGAATGATCTTTATGCAGTCTATTGAACACAAGTATGTGTGCAATAAATTCCCAATAGCATTCTGGTGTCTCTGATATGAAACCCAGTACCTTCTCTCAAAGGGCTTAGTAAATTCCTCAGTGTAGAGCAGCACGAATATTGTCTTTGTCCTCATCTACTGGATGTTTCTCAGCTCATCTGCTGACCCTCTCCTCTGTGACCTGAGTCCAAAGGGATACTTTCTTGTCCCAAAGTAGATATGCTAATTTCAGAGAAGTACCAGCCTTTCTGTCTAAAATTGCTCACAGTTCACACCTCACATCCTGCCTTCTGCTGTTTCCTTCCCAATTTGTCGTTCCACAGCTCTGAGCAAAGCCAAACTTTCTGGAAGTTCCCTCTTCTCTACTGTGTACCTTGCCACATGCCCGTGACTTGTCTTGGCATGCTGCTTCAAGTTCAGTGCTCCCTGCCCAGACTCCTTCACTGTGCAGAGAGGGGGACATGGTTGCTTCTATGGCATTTCCAGTCCAGATTAACCACGAGGGTTTTCTGTTTACAGTCATGCCCATTCTGGGTGTGTACCAACTTTGTTTGCTTTCAGGGGTTCCCAACCTTTTTATACCCTAGGGCGCATTCTAAAATATCGGTAGGGCGGTGGGCACCAGCTATTTCTAAGGATATTTATTATTGAACAAGAATAAAAAATAATAAAAATAATTTTAAACTAATACATTTATTGTACAAATTATATACACACAAAGAAACATATATACAAAACGTAATACAAAGTAAATAAAAAACACACGTATAATAAAATCAGTTAAGAAAACATAAAAAAAACCAATCTGTCAGTGTGATCTTTGGCATTGCATTTCATTGGCCAGTGCCTCGTAATTAGGAGAGTATGACGACAACTCTGTTAGCAAACAATTATTAAGATGCTCATCGGTAAGTCGAGATCTATATCGTGATTTTATTAAATTCATGTTTGAAAACAAAGATTCGCATAAATACGTTGACCCGAAAAACGATTTGATTTTATATATATGCCGCTTTTTAAAAAAATGGGAACCTTTCTTTGTCGACTATGTTCCATAAGTCCTCTGATACTAAGGATTTTAGCAAAATATCGTTCTTAAGGTTCAAAATTTCTAACTCTAGTTCTTCTGCTTTCTCCTGAACAAGGTCTGCAATACATGCGGCTAGTTCTATTACATTTATTTGGCAAGTAAAAGGATTGATACAGAAGGAGACAATTGGCTCGATATTTGTAAACTGCAGAAATCTCTCTTCAAACTGTTTTTGAAGC
>PVKE010003319.1:0-19985 GCA_004027555.1 Craseonycteris thonglongyai | reverse complement strand
CATTTCGCTTTAAATGCGTTTATAGAGCTTATCATTTCAGCTCTATTTTTGTCTTTTCCCTGCAACTCCAAATTGAAAGACTCTAATTTTTCCATGGTGTCAGCAAGAAAACCCAAATCCACCAGCCAGCAAGAGTCTGTTAGTTCATCCTAATTTTCATTTTTATCATGTATAAATGTTGTTATTTCTTCAATTAAGTTCACAGGGGGAAGCCGGGATGGCTCAGTGGGTTAAGCGCTCACTTTGCAGCGCCGGGGACCAGGATCGAATCCTGGCCCCGGCCCGTGCGGAACCATATGCTCAACTGGGAGCTCCCCCAGTTCAGTTCTCTCTCTGTCAAAAATAAATAAATAAAATTTATATATATATTTAAAAAAAAAAAGTTCACAAATCTTGTAAGAACTTTACCTTTACTGAGCCAACGTACTTCAGTATGCAGGATGAGAGCGTGTTCTTTATCTTCAGTATCTTCTAACAGGGCCTTGAAAAGTCAGTGTTGCAATGGAGCTGCTCGAATAGAGTTGATTATCTTTGTGACTATTTTCATAACATGTTCAAAGGGCAGTATTTTACAACACAAAGCTTCCTGATGGATAATACAGTAGTAGGACATAAAGTTTGAAAATGATTCAAAGGGCAATAAATCCTTTGTTTTGACCAACCATTGCTGGTGCCCCATCAGTAGTTATCGCAGACAACTTATGCAAAGGCATGTTTATGGACGTGGCGTATGTTCTGAAAGTTTTATAAATATCCTCACCTCTCGTCTGTCCTTTCATTGGTAATATTTGCAACAGCTCCTCTTTGACTGTGAAGTTACTAAATACCATTCTCACCATAACTGCCAACTGTGCGGTGTCTGATATATCTGTTGACTCATCAAATTGCAGAGAGAAGCAGTCACATGTTTCCAAGTCAGTCTTTAACTGAGTTTGCAAGTCTTTTGAAATTGCATGTATTCTTCTTGTGACTGTGTTATTTGACAACTGTAGGTCTTGTATCGCCGACATAATCTCACGCTTGTTAGAATATTCCTCAAACAAACAATCGGCAGCAGTCAGAAATGCTTCTTTTAACAATTCACCATCCTGGAAAGCTTTTTTCTTCTTTGAGAGAATGTGAGAAATTTTGAAAGAAGCAATGGTTGCCTTTTTAGATTTTTCCACATGTCTAGTGAAAACAGTCTGTTGAGTAGTTAAACTTCATTTTAGTTGATTTATTTTTTTCTTTTTTACTTCAGATTTAAGTGGATAATTCGTATCAAAAGTGGTATGACTTGTCTGAAAGTGACGTTCAACATTATGTTTTTTCGGCACTGCGATACTACTGCCACACAACAGGCAAACGCATTTACCTTTTAAATTAATGAAACAATATGATTCCTCCCAGTCTGTGTTAAAATTATAGGTTCGTTTTCTCTTATTTGGTCCACTCATTTTAGGACTAAAAACATAAAAATAAAAATAGTTCTAGAACTACAATATCATATCAAATTGCCACCATAATAATAGATGACCTACCTCGCTTTTAGTTCATTTAAAATCGAATATATCAAAACACTGTGATCCTAGCTAACCGTCACGACCCGATCCGTCCAGCAACCGCAATCAAAATGGCAACTTGGCGTCTCCCGGTTGGGGGGAGGAGAGTTTAAAGAGCGCAGCGGCTACACAAGACGCGACATGTACAAAGGCAACAGCTAGGGACAAACTTCTACATACGATATCGCAAACATACCAACGAATATAATAAACCTGTGTAGATACTCAAACAATATTTTAAAATTCTAACAAATGTATAAAAATAAATTATAGTTTTACTTAGAGTTTATGAAAAACTTCTGATGCAGTCAAATAATGGCGGGCGCACACAAATCGGGCTGCGGGCGCCATGGCGCCCGCGGGCACGGGCTTGGAAATCCCTGCTTTAGGAATGCGTGTATCTGTCAGAAATGCTGTTTTTATGAGTATTTCTTTGTTGTGGTGGTTTAAAGCAAAGTCCCCTAAACAACTGATACAGTCATAAAGAGACTGGATCAAAAGGGAGAGAGGGAAGGTGGTGAGGTAGAAAAAAGTAAAGGGGGTCAAATGAATGGTGACAGAAAGGAGATTTGACTTTGAGTGCTGAACACACAATGCAATATACAGATGATGAATTATATAGGATTGTACACTTGAGACCCATACAATTTTATTTACCAGTGTCACTCCAATAAATTTAATAAATAAAAATAAAATAACTTAGAGTATTTGGTCGGTATTGGTCTCAATTCTGCCCAGATGTCAAGACCTCTGGCTGTTGGAATGGGGACTTTTGTGTGCTCTTCACAGCATCTTAACTCCCTGAATACTGTTTTTCTTCAACTTTCTGCCTGTTTTATTTTATCCTTCTACTTATCTTGATGCATTAGGGGTTCCATATATTGGCCTGTGCTTATTTGCAGGACTAATGAAATGATTAGTTATGCAAAAATTTCAGAAAATTTTCCAAATAAGAATACATGGAAAATGATGTATCTAGTAATCTTCAGTATTTGCTGAAAAATTACTCAGGATATCAGACTATGTATAAAATAATCATTGTTTTTATGGTTATTCTTTATTGTGCTGCTTGAGATGCCCAGCAGCATCTGGAACCATTCATAACATTTTTCTTCCTTGCTTTAGAGTCAGGAACCATAGCCTCTGAGTAGGACATTGTTTTTTTTCACTTGGTGTATGACTTGAGCAAGTTTCACTATGTGTAAAATGTACTTAATAAGCTCTTTTCTACTTCACAAAGTTTTCTTTTTTAATATTTATTTTATTGTTTTTGACAGAGACAGAGAGAGACAGGGAAGGGGTAGGGCCCAGAGCAGTCTTCATGGTTGTACGTCATCAGTTTTCAACATGGTTTCATTCTACACAGGTGGGGGGGGGAATGTGCAGGGCAGGAACTGGGCTGGGGGCTTCCCTCATGGGAGGCATGCCCTCTTGAGCCAGCAGCTGAACCCGGGGGCAAGAACTGAGCTCCCCACATGGGAAGCACACCCCAGTTCAGCATATCCGTCCTCATGGGCCGGAGCCAGGATTTGATCCTTGGTTCCCTGGCTGCAAAGCAAGTGCTTAACCCGCTGAGCAATCCCGGCTTCCCCAGCTTTAAATATTTTTGATTAAAAAGAAATACATGCCTATTACAAAATATTTGAGAAATATAAACAAGTATAAAGATCACTTATACTGTGATAATTGCTGCCTGTTAACATTTTGGTGTATATCCTTTCATGTTTTTCTATGCATATGAACAGAGATATGAGAAAATGTAATTTTTACAAACATTTATATATCATTTTGTTATTTGTTCTGTTCATATAAGATCATCTTGTAGATATCTTTCTCAGTTAATAAGATCTAGATTATTGCTTTTAATCCAATGTGTGGATATACTATGGTTTACTTAACTTGCCCTAATTGCTAGATACTTGGTTTCACAATTTTTTATTTTTAAAAATAGTGTTGATATTTTATTCTGTTATGGTAAGTTCCTGGAACTGGAATTCCTGAGTAGTTGTTTATTTTAGCTGAAATATCTAACATATTCCCACCATGAATTATAGAATATCTAGTAACATGGAACATGCTTTTAAAAACAGTGTTTAATTAATACAATTTGAGTCTCACAGCATACTGTAGTATTGGATATATCAGAACAATAGTTTTTCTTGAACATATTTAAAGCAGTTATAATCATTTGAACTATCTGAGGACCTTATTATAGTATAATTTCACTTGTGGCCCAGCACAGTGATTCTTCTGTGCCTTAATAATGTGCTAATAATTAATTTTAAGTATGGCTCTTTTAGTTTAATGGTATGTAATGAATACACATTTAATAAACATTTATTGAGTTCTGACTGTTTAATCAACTTTTTACCGCACACTAGGGATATAAAGCTGAATAACACTCTGTCATTTTTCTTGAAAAACTCAGTCTAAGTGGGGAGACAGACATGTAAACAAATAATTATAAAATATCATGAAAAGTTGTATTGAATTTATTATACTATGTTCTTGGAAAAATAAAAGTCCCTCTCTCCAACTGCCTGCCCTAGCCAGAAATGAGAGAGAATGGTGCACTGTGTGTGTGTGTGTGTGTGTAAGCTGTCTGAAAAAAGTCCATATATATATGATAGACAGTATCATGGAAGAGGAGGGAAAGAAGAGGCTGAATAACATGATACAGTGGCCAAAGAATTCTTTTAAACTAAATGTCCAGTATTCAATATTCAGCTTTATGTTTTTAGGATTTCTGTGATGTAATGTTGCTCTGTCTGATAATTCCCCCCAAAACTGGAATTATCTTCTGGAGGTGAGTGTTCTAGGAACCCATCTGCATCAGTGCACCAGCTCACGTTGTTGTGAGAGGCTGTGTTCAATTTCAGTCAATTTCTTTTGAGACTCTTTCAGTGCATTTGCCCATTTCATGATGAGGGATTTACATGAACAACGGGCAGCATGACAGTGCTCCTGCCCACACCGCACTGAGTATTTAGAAGTTTTTGACTCCCTTGCCCCACCCTCCCTATTCACCTGATCTCACCCAAAGCAATTTTTCCCCCCGCAGATAAAAAAAAAAAGTCTTCAAAGGGAAATGTTTTGCTGACGTGGAAGAGTTGAAACAAAAAAAATAGCAGAAGCTTAGTCATGAGAATTGATGAATTCAAAAACTGTTTTGAGCAGTGGAAAAAGCATCTCGATAGATGTATCACATCAAATGGAGAGTACTTTGAAGGTGACTGAAATTTAAATATGTAAAAATAAATACACTTTTTTTTTATATGCATTTCAGGTGTTTTGGGTCTCCCCTCATACACAGAAGTCCCAAGTGAATGAGGCAGTTTGTTGGTTATGTTTTTGTATTAGTTATCCAGTGTTGCATAAACAACACACATTTATTATGTCATAGTTTCTGTTGATCAGGAATCTAAACATGGCTTAATTGAGGCCTCTGCTTCACCTATAACCACAAGTCTGCAATCAAGGTGTCATCGAGAGCTGGGGCCTCATTAGAAGACATGTGTGGGAAAGAATCTGCTTCTAAACTCATTTATATGGGCAGTGGCAGGATTCATTTCCTTCAGGTCTTTTGGATTGAGGGTCTCAGTGCTTTGCTAGCTGTTGACTAAAGAGCACCCTCAGTTCCTTGCCACCTGGGCTTCTCCAGTCAATGAAAGAGAGTCTTTTAAAGACAAAAGTCTGTCTTTTTTTTAAAAAAGACTTATTTTTATTGTTTTTGACAGAGAGAAGGGAAAGGCCCAGAGCCGTCTCCATAGTTGCATGTCATTAGTTTTCTACATAGTTTCATTCCATAGGTTGGGGTAGGGCTACACAGGGCAGGAACTGGGGTAGGGTGTCCTCCCTGTGAGAAATAAACTGGGGCACACTCCATTTCAGCATATGGGCCCACATGGGCCGGGGTCGGGATTCAATTCTTGGACCATGAGGCTGCAAGATGAGAGTTTAACCAGCTGGGCCATCCCGGCTTCCCCTAAAAGTCATTATCTTTTGTTATCAGGTGATGAAAGTAACAGCCCACAGTACTGCAGATTCTAATTGGTTAAAAGAAAGTTACTCATGGGGAGGGCATTGGACAAGACCAGGAATACCAGGAGGTAAGGATCATTAAGGCCATCTTACAGGCTGCTTACCACAGTATCCAATGGAAATCAGCATAAGGAGTTGAGGTCCTTGTTTTTGAAAACAGGATATACCCACAAGATACAGAACAGAGAAGAAGAATGCAGTGGATGTAGAAAGTCAGAGGTAACAGTGTCCACAAAGATGAATACCATTCTTCCCTTGCCTTCTAGGAATATCATAGACCTTGGATGGGTATTGAATTTTCCACACGGTGAGTTGTAGTGTGGGCCAATGGTAACTGGAGCATAAAGGGCAGGGTGATTCCATTTGCCCTCTGGGTTATAATAATAGGACTGTGAAGTAAAATCTGTTTATTGCCTGGCAGTTTGGATGACTTCACCAGGGAAGCAGCAATGCCTGGGGCTTCATGCACATGTATGTAGGAGTCTGCTCTGTGGAGAAGAAGGAAAGTACATTTGGAAACAAAGGAAGTTTTAGGGGTCCAATGATTTTGGTAAACTGGGAGAAATTTGATAAGGCTTAGTGCTGGAAACATGGGAGATACAAGAATTGTAGCAAATGCACTGGAGAAGTATTTGGGGACTTAACATTTCTGATTTTTGAAAATTTCTAATTTTGGAAAAATCTTGCATGTATTGATGAGTCAATTGATATAACCAGATTTTGAATACATCACTCCGGCTTTGGTGTGGTGGATGGCCAAGGTGTGTGGTGGTGAGGGTGAATGATGATGTAAGGATACAAAGTAGGGGCTTTCAACTTTTTACCTTCTGTGGGCCACCTTGGAAGAAAAATTGTCTTTGGCCACACATGAAATAGTGTACACTAACACTAACGATAGCCGATAAAGTAAAAAATAAATCACACACACAAAATATATCTCATAATGTTTTAAGAGAGTTTACACATTTGTGCTGGGCCACATTCAAAGCCGTCCTGGTCTGCATGTGACTCATTAGCCACAGGTTGGACAATCTTGATATAAAGCTTCAAGTGGCCCTAACTTTCTGTGTACCTTGACTTCTCTGTCATATTTTGTTCAATCTCTATTCCCTTCCTCTGTTCTATTCAAAGAGAGGTTAGAGGTACTGTGAAGAAATTCATTTGCACAGTAACAACTTCTTAATTGTCTTCTTATCTCAGAACAAGGGTGATCATTTTCAGTCCTATCTATCACAGCTTTTTTAAGTATTAGGTAATAATGTTAAAAGCTTCCAGAAGCTTAAAGGCCTTACATAGACATGTGCATTCATTGATAATCAGAGTTGTAATCAGAGAGCAGCTACACTCAATGGGAGTGAAAATGCATTCATGTCTTGCCTCACTTGTGAGCTGTGTGGTCTGCTGTAGCTGCATATGTGAGCAAGTCAGGCCAAAGGAGAGGCCCTGCTGCTAAAATGAAATGGAATCAATGCCTGAGACTGAGACACACAAGTTGAAAACAACTTGTGAATGGAAGTTGATCTTAAGATATGACACCAAGGCACAAGTAACCAAAGAAGGAAACAGGTAATTTGGACTTCATCAAAATTAATTAATTTTTTTTTTTACTTCAAAGGATACTCTCAAGAAAGTTAGAAGACCACCCAGAGAATGAGAGAATATATTTTCAAATCATATATCTGATAAAGGATATGTATCTAAAATGTATAAAGAACTCTTACAACTCAAAATAAAGAACACAAATAACCCAGTTAAAACATAGACAAGGATCAGAAGAGATATTTCTCCAAAGAAGGTATACCAGTGGCCAGTGAAGATATGAAAAGATGCTCATTTAGTCATCAGGAAATCCCAAGTTCAAAACCACAATGAGATACCACTTTACACCCATAAGGAAGTCTGTAATTAAAGAGACAGGTAGTTTTTGGCAAGAATGTGGACAATAGGGAAGCTGGGATGGTTCAGCAGGTTGAGTGCTTGCTTTGTAGCCCCAGAGCCCAAGGATTGAATCCCAGGCCCTGCCCATGTGAACCCATATGCTGAGCTGGGGTGTGCCCCCAGTTCAGTTTTTGACGGGTCCTATGCAGGAGGCTCCCAGCCCAGTTCCTGCCCTGCGCAGCCCCGCCCACCTGTGGAATGAAACTGGAAAAACCAATGATGTGCAACTTTGGAGAGAGTTCTGGGCCTTCCCCCTTCTCTCTGTCTCTGTATTTCTCTCTCTCTCTCTGTCAAAAACAATAAAAATAAATCTTAAAAAAACAAAAAACAAAAAAAACCAGTGAGTGTTGTTGGAATGTTAATGGTCTGAATCCGACACTGACTTTCCATCTGGCTGTTACTCTCCAGGAAGTTTCTTTTTATTTGATTGTGAATGATTAGACATGTTGTTCATATTTCATTTGTGCTGATTTGGCTCATTTAGAGAAAATCTAGTTTGTGATTTGCCTTCCTCCCCGCATCCAGTATTCCCGAAAGCCCTTATTAAGAGGCTGTGTTGTTTTCATAAATAGTAAGTGATGGTATTTCTGAGCAGCCAATGTGAGATAAGGATTGAAGGGAAAGTGAGGGTTGGAAGTGGGTGTGAGAGCCTGAAACTTTTTTCTGGTCTCTAAATGGCAGGCAGCAGACTCAGCACAGTGTGTAGCTTAGGAAAGTCATTTTCCTGGCTCAACTGTGATGAGCTCCATTTCACCTAGGGACCCATGACCCTTACCACACTTGCTTTGTGCTGGCTCAGGGCCAGCTCAGTCAAGATTCATCCACATAGCACAGGCAGGCTCACACTGGGGTTCTGCAGGCCCCAGCAAGACATTTGGGCACCCCACCTCTATGTTATGGCTTGGTTGTTTTAGACCCAATTGTCTTCTTATAAACAAGTCAATACATTTGGCCTTCACTAGGAGTTCCTCACCTGAGGTTAATGATGGTCATTTACCAACACAGCCATAACTCATGTCTTATAAAAGTAATAAACCAGTTTCCAGTTTATCATTCACATGATAAAACAGGAACTTAGTGTGTGGACGCCTCATCCTTCAGGGCACAGTTTGACTTTCTTTCCATTTGAATCTTTTAAGTAAATGGAATCTAGGGCTGTGGCTGGTAACCTACTTCCTTACTATGAAGAAGGTCAGGGAAAGAGAAAGAGTGAAAGAGGGAGGGAGTGGAAGGACAAGGAGGGAGGGAAACAGAGCAAGAGAGCCACAGAGAAAGTCTTAAAGAATGAAAAGATATGAAGGGATCTGAGTAAAAAACAGGGAGAAACAAGGAGAAACAGGGTTGTAAAATCAGAGGAAAAGAGATTGCAAATGGAGAGGAGCATAAAGGTATGCACAAAGGAACAAGTCAGGATGGGTAAAGATGCATGGAATGCTGAAAAATATAAAAAGCTACTTATTTACTCTTCCTCTTTATGTTCTATTAATAGAAATTACATTTGATTGTTGCTTGCCGTAAGCCCCCCTGTCTTTCCTTAAAAACCTAGCTCATGCCCTCCCTTATGTGTACCATGCAGCCTCCTGAGAGTATTGCATTGTTTTCTAGGTTCCTCTGCCTCTGGCTTCTCCCTACGCCTTTCGTGTCCCCTCCCCAAGTACTTGGTCCCTAAAAGAGTTGTGCTTTAGATCTAGAAGTAACCTCAAAGAAGGTCTAAAAGATTTGGCTCTTTCACTTTACATCTAGGGGGAAAAAACAACAACAGAACATTTAAGTGACTTGCTCAAGGTCATAGAACCAGCAGATTGCAAAGCTGGATTGGAATGCATAGTTTCCATCGCATGGGCACCTGTCAGATCCACATGGACCCACCTCTCTCCACAGAATGCCGACTCCATGCAGCGTAGGTACTGGCCACACATGTCCTGGACACATCTCATTGGCAAAGGTGAGGGTGGAAGAGAAGGCTGGCCAGTGAAATGCTAGCCTTGTCAGCTTCTTTCATAATTTGGAGGGAGAAGATGGGGTTTGGGTACTTCTTATTCCCTCCTTTCCTTCATTTAGCTTGGGGATTGAAGTGGAGGCCAGCTGGTTTTCACTTGGACAGATTCTTGCCTTTTCTAACCTGGGTCCAGCTGGGTTCGTGCTGATAAGTCCTCCTGGATCTAGCACATGTTCTCTGAAAGGGTAGTGGGGAGGAGTGCTCAGATTGACATTCTTTTTTTTTTTTTTTAAGATTTATTTTTATTGTTTTTTGACAGAGAGAGAGACAGAGAGAAGAGGGGAGGGCCCTGAGCAGTCTCCATAGTCGACAGCATTAGTTTTCCATATAGTTGCACTCCACAGGTGGGCACGGGGCTGCACAGGGCAGGAACTGGGCCGGGAGCTGGAACTGGGTCCACATAGGCCCTGGCAAGAACTGAACTGAGGGCACACCCCAGTTCAGCTTATGGGTCCTCCTGGGCTGGAGCCGGGATTCGATCCTTGGTCTCTGGGGCTGCAAAGCGAGCGCTTAATCCTCTGAGCCATCCCAGCTTCCCCAGATTGACATTCCTGATGGTGGGGAGCAACTGGACGAAATCTTATTCTGCCCCAGTGGTTCTCAGCTTGGGTGGCTTTGCTACCATGAGGACTTTTAGCAATGCCTGCAGACATTTTTGGTCGTCACACCCAGGGGGTGCTACTAGCATCTACGGGGTAGAGGCCACAGATACTGCTGAATGTCCTGTCACACACAGCTTCCCACAGCAGAGTTATCCAGCTCACAGTGTTAATAGCTCCAAGGCTGAGAAACCCCACTTGACCTAATAATCTCTTCTTAACAGAAGCTGAGTACCTACAGCACAGGACAGACAGAAACCCTTTTTCCTACCTGGGTAGAAACATCTGGGGACAGTTTAGTCCTGTCTGGGGCAAGCTGCCTGAGACGATCAGCTGACTAGACTTTCTGGGTTAATTAATTTTAAAAGCCAGGGTTTGATGAAAAGCAGGCAGAATCCGTGTCTTATAGCATGGCAGGCATATCTTAACTGCTGTGACCAGAGGCCTCTGCCCAGGGTGACGTTTTAAAAGGCAGAAATAAGGGCTTTCTTAGATGTAGCCTGCAGTGGTCAAAGTGTGGCACTGAACAGATTTAACTGCCAGTTGGGGCAATTAAACAAGAAAGGAAGTGAGCGTGAGACTGAAGAGTGAGATTTTTCAAAGGGCTAAAGAGATGTCCTGTTTGTCGCAATCAAGTTGAAACCAGTCACTGCTGAAAAGAACAAGTTATGGAGGGAAGACAGTTTTCTTAGAAATTGTTCTATCAAATTGCTCTAGGCCAAACTTGCCCAACCTGTGGCCTGTGGGCCACGTGTGGCCCAGAATTGCTTTGAATGTGATCCAACACAAATTCATAAACTTTCTTAAAACATTATGAGATTTCCTTTCCTTTTTTTTTTTTTTTTAGCTCATCAGCTATTATTAGTGTTGGTGTATTTTATAATATGTGTGGCCCAAGACAATTCTTCTACCAGTGTGGCCCAGGGTAGTCAAAAGGTTGGACTCCCCTGCTCTAGGCCAAAGGTTTTTGCTTTAACCTTTTTATAACTTAACCTCTTTTTACCTTGTTGAATGACAGAGTGCGTTTGTGTTCTTAGCATACCTTCTTTCTCCACACAAAAAAACTTATGTGAGAAAATGGGGGCTCCGTGTTCTGGGATATTCTAGTCTCCACTGAACGGACAGTCCGTAGGCTATAAGAATATGCTGTTATGTAATCATAGTTCCCAGCTAGAAAGTTGTCATTTCCTGCTTAATAATGCATTTCTCTATTTTATTTTAAAAAGCAAGTTCAAGTTGATCTGACTTATATGTGACTTTATTTATTTTTTGCCCCCTGCTATAATAGAAGTTATTACAGAAAATGTTTCCCATCCTTTCACTGGTTGTCAGTTACTCCAAAGATCAAGACTTGATTTCTAATCTGCCTTCATTGTAGTTCATTAATCAGAACTTCTTATTCCCTTTGTTCTGGTTTCTGTTCCAAAAAAGAAAATCCTTCCAACTGTTCATTATCTATGTGTGTGGTTTTTTTTTTCTTTTTCAACGAATTTGCAAATGTTTAAAAACACCAAACCCTGTTGTTTCTTCGGTTCTGTTTTTTGGAGCTGTGGGGTCTGCAATTATGGATAAAGCGACTTTTTAACTCTGCTGGATCCAGAAGAGGGAATTCACAGGACTGGGAGTCCCCAGTATGTGTTCACTGTGGGATGTGTGAAGGAGAGGGAGGAGAGGTTACTTGTAAATCTGTGAGGCTATACACCCATATCCTCTTTCCCAATCCTTTTCTTTCTTTCTTTCTCTTAAATTGTGACAAAATTTAACATTTTAACCATTTAAAAATGCACAATATAGTGTACAAGTAAGTACATTCACACTGTTGTGCAGCCATTATCATTCTCCATCTCCGGAATGCTCTCATCATTCCAAACAGAAACTCTGTGCCCATTAAGCAGTAACTCCCCATTATCTCCTCCCTCCAGCCCCTGGTAACCACTGTTCACTCTGATTTTGTGAGTTTGACAATTCTAGGTAACTTGTGTAACTGTAATTATACAATACACTTGTTCTTTTGTGATGGCTTATTTTACTTAGCATAATGTATGCAGGATTCATCCCTGTTGTAATATAGAATTTCATTTCTTTTTAGGGCTGAACATTATTTCATTGTATCTATAGACCACATTTTGTTCATTCATTCATCTGTGGATGGACATTTGGGCTGTTTCCACCTTCTGGCCACTGTGAACAAATGCTGCTCTGAACATTGGTGTAGTCCCAATTCTTTTATTTAAAACACATTAAAATACATGAACTTTCCATACCCATGCCTATATATGTATATTTATGTATTTATTTAGTTATATGCACTGGAAATAGCTCCATAGTGGAAATGAATTTTCTGGCCTCAAGTCTTAAGCTGCAACAATATCCTTTTATGCACTTGCTTCATATCCTCCCTTCTTTCCACCCAACCTCTCTGTCTCTTCCTGCCTCCACCACCATATCTCCCCATCTCTTCTTACCTTAATTCAGGCCAATTTAGCAAACTTATTATTGAGTACAATGTGCTCTGGGAATGTTGGGTAATGTGCTCTGGGAATTTTGAGGAATAAACTGCCCTTGGAAGGCTCAGTCTCTTATTGGAGACTAGAGCCATGACATCAGTTGTGTGAGAGGCCATGAACCTGCTATAGTAGCCAGGCTTTCCAGGGGACAGCAGAGGTGTTCCAGCCAGAGAAAACAACCCAAGCGAAGGACGTGGGATGTGAAATGTTGGGAAGTTTTCATTTAAAGTTGATTTTATTTGTATGTGGCCTTGAAATGCTTTTTATTATTATGATGTGCTTGAGAAATCCTCAACCAGGGAATAGTAGTGATTTCTAAACTCTGTATGAGAGATTTTATATACAAAGTTCTTGTTTAATGATGTTATTTTAAAAGAAGTGCTGTTTTACTTGATGTAATGTTAATAGACATTCTTCGTGGTTCAAGGAGAAGAGAGGGTTAGGTTTTTAATGTATTTTACAACAGTAATTTATTTTTATTTTTTTCTATATTGTTCTGTTGGCATTTTTATTAAATAAATTTGGCTGAATCAAATGTTGGTGAAGCCTAGGAAAAAAGAAGCCTTCTCAAATTAGTTTAATGTTTAAAGAATAAATGTTGCTCAGCTGAACAGGTTAATATTTGGAGAATGAAGGTATTTTTATTGATTTATTTAACAAAAGAAACAAGTGAATTTTGTTCTTGAGATTTTCCCACATATATCAAGTTTGTGTATGTTTTTATGAATGTATGTGTATATGTATGTACATATACACACATCCTTTTTCTTCTAATTCTAAAGGTGAAGGTAAAAAAAAGTTAACAGCACTTACAGTCAGAAGGGACAGCCTAAGATTTAAACTACTATTTTCTTTCTCTTGATCATCTTCTAATAATGATCTGCTATTAGCAGATGGCCACACATATGAGCAGTAAATAATGGAGTAAATGGAGCTGGTGTTTCTGGTCAGTGGTACTGCCAGTCTAGCTTCCTGGACTGCAGCCTGACTTCAGAGTAAGTCTCCTGGTGTGCAGGGCTCGCTCAGGAAACCGCAGAGACCTGCGATTTAGGCCTTTTCTTAAGCCGGGGCCTAAGGAATATAGTCCCAACACCCTGGAAAACTGCAAACACATGAGAACAGGGCCTACAGAGGGAGCAGATGGAGGAAAAGAAATGGAATTGGACAGCATTCCGAGGTTAGAAGGGGGCAGGAATTAAGATGCTCAAGTAGATTGGAGCTTGTCCCTTACAAGGTCATTGACTGGGCCCCTTAGGGAGATAGTGTTGCTTTGGAAGTGAGACTTGGCTCATTCCAGCCCTGCAATGGGATGAGGTTTGGCTAGAAGAGTGGTGGACTGAAGAGATTACACAGTTTACGCATTCATTCACACATTCCACTAATGTTTATTGATCACCTTTTAAGTGCCAGGCATTATTCTAAGTGCTGGTGACAATGAGGTGAGCAAGACGAAAGCCCTGTATGAAGTTTATGTTCTGATGGACTAAAAAAAAATTTCATGCACATATATGTAGTGATATGATTAACACAATGAGGTTAGTTTATATATCCATCACCTCACATAATTACAACATTTTTTAAAATAGTGAGAACATTTAAGATCTACTCTCCTACCAACTATGAAGCGTGCAATACACTATTATTAACTATAGTCATCGTGCTATATATTAGATCCTCAGAACTTACCCACCTCTCTGGTGGAATTCATAGGAGAATTAGTGCTATCATTTGGTCTTCTGACTTCCAGGTGAATATCCTTCCAGAAGTGCTGCACATAAGATGATCTTTGAATTACTTGCAAAATGTTCCCCTTTTTGATGGTGTTGGAGAAACAAAGAGAAGTCCGCTCAAAGCTGTTTCTTGGTTTTAGTCTTTTTCAAATAATCAGAGGATTACTGAAGGGAGGTGTTTTCAGTGGTATAACCTCCAAGTCTTTTGGAGATGGACCAATTGGCCCAGAGTCTTCTCTCTTCCTGCAAAGTCTCCATGCCTCGACCTCCTCTCCAAACTCAGACCTTTCCTGTAGCAATGTTAGTAAGCTCTCTCGTAACTAGTCATAGCATCCGTCAAGCTCCGCCCCGGCCAATTGCCTGCTTTCTATGTTTCTTCCCACTGTCTTATTAATTTTGTTTGTTTGCTTTTTTACTGGATTTAATTACTCAATGGCAAATTTAAATAGAAACTTGTAGTCTCCATTACAGAATGCCCTTTATTCCCTTGAGTACTTAGTTTGTGCAGCTAAAAAACAATGATGGCTTATAAATTCATGGTTTATTAGACATATTCTTAAACCTCAACACACAGACCTATCTATGCACAAAGGATTCTTCAGTGAAAAATTCCATAGGGGGAAAAACACTTTGGGACTAGCTAAAGGGAAAGGGAAAAGTAATCTGTCTTGCTTAGTGTCTTAGGATCATTACGTTCGTTGACTGCCAAGAGTCTGTAGAGAGAAACCGAAGGGGCTTTATCTAAGGTTGAGGTCCTTGTGTTCCCTCCGTAGAGTTCATGGTGCTCCAGCTAGTCAGAGAGACTTTGCCCTGAAAGGCCAAGATTAGGTCATAGTCATTGTTCTATTGCCCTGGGCATTGATGGCTTTGCCGGGATGATCAACAGGGGGATTTGATCATAATGCAACTTTGTTTATGTGGACATTTTCTTTCTTCCTTTTTTTTTTTTTTTTTAAAGGCTTTATTTTTATTATTTTTTTGACAGAGAGAGAGCGACAGACAGAGAGGCACACCCCAGTTCAGCATATGGGTCCACCTGGGCCAGAGCCGGGACTCGATCCTCAGGCTCTGGGGCTGCAAAGCGAGCACTTAACCCGCTGAGCCATCCCAGCTTCCCCTTATGTGGATATTTTCCACTAGGAAATTGTCCTGAAAATACCATCTTGCTACACAGAAAATATCATATTTGTGAACTAAGGGCCAGATTTTTAGGTAAGGCTTAAACATTTCTCTGATCTTCAAAAATTCTGAGTTTAATTAACTGAAGGAAATAGGAGTGAAATATGAGCCCTTGAGGAGACATGACATCCATCATGTTTTGGTTCAGTTCTTACTGTGAGCCAGATTTGGTAATTAGGATTTATAAATTTGAAGGTTCTAGATCAGGCATGTCCAACCTGCAGCCCAGAACAACTTTGAATGTGACCCAACACAAATTCATAAACTTTCTTAAAACATTATGAGATTTTTTTGTGATTTTTTTTCTAGGTCAACAGCTATTGTTAGTGTTAGTGTATTGTATGTGTGGTCCAAGACAGTTCTTCCAGTGTGGCCCAGGGAAGCCAAAAGGTTGGGCACTGCTGTTTTAGATGTTACTGAATTATTTTTAAACTGTAGGAGTTAAATACCAGGAGATAGAAGAACCATGAACTTTCTGATACACCAGATGTATGAAATTCTACTTTTTAACTAGTATATGGGTTAAACCTCTTGGTATTTTTGATACCTAGAAATTTTTTTCAGCTAATTTTTTCAGTATAACCCATAAATGAGACACTCCCATTTAACTGCAATGAAAAGGGGGCCATCTTTTATCAGCCAGTATTATTTTTTGTAGAAATAGAATGTGTAATTAGAATTCATATTCAGCTTGGATAGAAAGTATATTAATTCTCTTAATACAATTAATCCTTTTTCTCTTTAGAAAAAAGAAAATACCGCTTAAATAAACACACTCTTTGAGGCTGAAGCAAATCTGACTGGTTTTTAATGTGAAAATAAAATATAAAAACTGATCTTGGAGTTATTTCTAAACAGAACTCATCTCTAATCCCAATGTCACAGAAATGTATATGATGATCAGTATTTAATAATTTGGGGAGTAAGGTAAGGTAAGGACTGTAATCTGTGAGTTATCTTGGGGTAAGCGCTGCAGTCAGAAGCGCCCTGGGCAAGTATTCCCAGAGCAAATGGAAAACTTAAGGAACTTCAATCTTTGGCAATGAATTATGCCCGAAGTGTGCACAAGATACATGTTGTTATAAATACCTTTTTAAAATTCCCAATTAAAATAGATGCTATTTTATAAATATTCACATTCAGGTTTTGTGTATGTTTTATATGCTTGCTTCGTGTCTACAGCTGTGTTGCTAAGGCCTTCTTTAGTTTCCTCAGAGCTTTGCTTTGCTTGCCTGTGTCATAAAGGAACTTCTGCATTTCTGTGAGCAACACTGCTCCTGCTCAGCTCCCTTGCCTTGCATGTCTGCCATGGGCAGAATGTTATCAATCAGATATTTCATTTTGAGCTAGAAAGAAGCCTCGAACAAGGCTCTTACCCTCAAAGAGCAAATAGCATACTTGGAAAGGTATGTGAAAACAATTTAAAATATTCCAGGCCTCCATATACTTTGGCAAGCGAATAGAGTAGGAGAAGTATAGCCTGTCTGCCAAGTCAGTGGTCAAGGAAAGCTTTGGGTTCAAGATGGGAGATAGTAAGATCTTTAAATAGGTAGAGAGATCATAAAGTCATATTTCTTGATTTTTATTTATTTATTTATTTTAAATACAAGGATGCTAGCTTATAGAGCTAAACCTTTGGGAAAATGCTATTTAATTACTCCCCATGTAAACTAAACAAGGGACTTCAGTTTTATATTAGTTTCTTATCTTTCCTCGGTCCTGGTCCAGAACTCTGACAAAGGGCTGGCAGGGAGTCATCGCTGAGGTGAGGACATATGGGCCTGGGAAGACAGTGAGAGATTCTTTTCTGTGCAGCTTGTCCTGGGCAGCGAGGCAGAGGCCTGAGCTCTCCCTCTCCACCACTAACTTGTGGTGTGACCTCAGCCAAGTCCTAGCAGCTCTCAGGTCTCTACCCACCTATGTGGCAGCAACCCCCCAGTCACACGTTCTAGGAGGCTTTGAAATGAGCTTGCAGGTGGTCTTGCGTTTATCGCCTGTGTCTTTTGTGGCGAGAGAATCAAGACGAAAGAGGCAGAAGCCTCTGCTGTTAATTTGCTGGGCCACCTGGAAAGGACCTGGCGGAGGCAAGGACGGATTTCCGCTGCTCTACCACCAGCTGCTGCCCACCTCTGTCCCCCTAAGTCAGACTCAGGGCCTGAAGTAGAAGTCGTCAGTGCTCATCATCCCTGCTGAGCACTCATTGTCTGCAACTAGGCCACACTGCAGCTCCTGGCCTGTCATTAGCCAAACCCCTGTCGTCTTTAGTAGAAGCTGGGTGGGGGATATGTGGTCTGAAGTCAGCCTGTTAGGCCAAAGGCAGACAGCAGGAGTTGGAAAGGGCTGGGGAGAGCTGTTTCACTATTCCCAGCAACTTGTGGATGCTCTGGTGTTAGAATTAGCAAACTCCACAATTACAAGCTCACCAACCTCTTGCCTTCCAGGCTGTTTGTTCTGTGTTCCCATTGCAGGCAAGCATCCTTGATGCCTTAAAAAATTTAAGAACTTTGCCATCGACAGGATTTATGAAAGCAACCAGCACTCCTACCTCCCACCCTCAAACACAACCATGGTAGGTCACAGGTTCCTGACACACATTTCTTCGGGGACCCCTCTGATCCTTTTTAGTTTTCCCTGCCAGTGTGAACCCTGAACATCTTCTCCGGACCTTGCATTTTGTCACAGCCTCTTTGGGGGTTCTTGCCTTTCGCATCCAGCTGCTGGAGCGTGGCTCTGCCTTCCCTGAAGCTTGGGGCACTGCCAGCTCCCTGGATAGCACTTGGCAGGCAGCTCTGAGGATGAGGGGCAAGTAGCCGTACTGCAGGCCTGCTGATGTCTTGGCTGCGGGACGGCCACCCTGGCTGACTTTCAACAACTGGAGGAAGATAAGCCTGTCTGGCCAAGTACCTCTTCTCTTCAGATCTCAGTGGCCAGCTATGACTGCCCATATAGCAGTTCTTACTCTCCCTCCCACCGCTAGGAAGAGTGTCATCCTAAAGGTTGTGCCTGGGGTTAGGGGCTTTTGGCCAAAGCAAGGAGAATGAGAGAAATGTAACTTTACTAGGAGTCAGAAGGTCACATACTTCAAAATCTGTTAGCACATATTTCTTGCCTTTGCACATATTTCTCTCTCTCTCTTCCTCTCTCTCTCACTTTGAAATACCTAAAACAAGGAATCAGATATGTAAGCATTGGCAGAACTAGGGTGTATAATACACTCAAGAACAGTATGATTCCTCTGTAATGTCTGCGGATGTTATTTCTTTAGCAAAGATTGAGATTTGGATCCAAGTAGGATTTATTGTTCTTGGAATGACTCAGTTTATAAATCAGTGGGATGCACAATGCCACACAAGCATCTCCTTGGATTTTTACTTAAAGGGGAAGGAGTCTTGTTACATTGTTAGGTATAGTAAGTATGTTATGACATCTACCTTACAGCACTCATCAGAGGGTGGTAAATAGAGCGTTATTATTTCTGCCTAAACCAAGATTCTCAGATATGACTCACTGAGAAGGCAACAGAACAGAAGGCCAGGGAAGAAGACACTAAGTAAGCTTCCGGAAACCTACTGTTGACCTGGAATAATGAACTGTGGCAGCTTTAGCAGGTGTGCCGTATTGCCTAAGAGCTCCATCTTGTGGTGTAGGGCCTCATCAACATTTTGAGATCGACATTCAAATAAGGATTCTGCCCAGATTCATTGTTTTTGCAGTTTGAGTTCATAATAGCTGCTTTTCAGCATCTAGTGCAGTTCCTGGCATACTCGGTTAATATTTGTCAAATGAAACTTTTTGAAACGCTCTCATGTTGTGACAGAAGATGCCAGCTCTATGTTACACTAGATATAAGGTGACCAGATTTTAACATTGGTAAAGCGGGACACCATTGATTGGGGGGGAGGGGGTTCTTGATTAAAAATTTGGTCTATCTCCTGCCGTTCCCTAGCTTGTGCATTCTTTCCAAAAATCGGGACTTTTTTAAAATGCCGCGGGACGCGGGACAAATTGTTAAAAATCAGGACTGTCCCGCCAAAAGCGGGACGTCTGGTCACCCTACACTAGAAGGCCTAGCCAAGACTTTGCTTGGCATTTTGTCTTTCAGCCATAGTGCATAGGCCATTGGGTCCATAGTAGACAGAATACCTGAAATCTAGTCTGAGCAGTCTAACGTGTCCTGGAGTATCACTTCCTGTGCCCTGGAAACGCTGCTGCTATAAGGCAATATCTTTACTAAAATCCATCTGTCATTACATTGAACGCTTTTATTCTCATTGATATGATGGGATTTAAAAATATTCTGGAGATTTTAACTTATCTTTAAAGTTTTTTTAAAAGGTTTATTTTATTGTTTGAGAGAAGGTGAGAGAGAGAGAGAGAAAAGAGAGAGAGCCGAGAGAAAGAGGGGGAGAGAGAGAGAGAGAGAGAGAGAGAGAGAGAGAGAGAGAGAGAGA